>CAUYON010099087.1:0-37326 GCA_963573935.1 Arctocebus calabarensis | reverse complement strand
CTAAGATGCACCGTAGGTGTGATCCCACCAATTGCCCTCCCTCCACCCATACTCCCCCCTCCCCTCCCCTCCCTTTCCCCTTTCCCTGTATTCCTATGCTATAATTGGGTTTTAGCCTTCATATGAAAACTATAAATTAGCTTCATATTAGGCCTTTTGGCCATTTTTATGTCTACTTTAGAGAAATGTCTATTCATACCCTTTGCCAATTTTTTAATCAGATTATTTCATCTCTTCCTACTAAATTGTGGGGGCTCCATATATATTCTATTTATTAATCCCTTGTCAGGTGCATTATATGCAAACATTTTCTCCCATTCTGTGGGCTGTCCGCTCACTTCATTGATCATTTCCTTTTTAGCTTGATTTGATTCCGTTTTGTCCAATTTTTTTATTGATTGCCTGTGATTTGGGGGTATTACTTAAGAAGTCTTTGTACAGACCAATATCCTAAAGAATTTTTTCCAATATTTTCTTTTAGTATTTTCATAGTTTTAGGTCTCTTATTTCAGTTGTTAATCCATTTTGATTTTATTGTTTTGATATGGTGAGAAATAAGGCCCTACATTCACTTTTCTGCATATGGATACCCTGTTTTTTCCCAGTACCATTATAAAAGAGACTGTCTATTCCATATGGTTTATCTTGGCAATATTGTTGAATATAAGCTTACTATGAATTTGTGAATTAGGTTCTATATTATGCTCCATTGGTTTATGTATCTACTTTTTATGCCAATACCATGCTGCTTTGGTTACTATAGCCTTATGGTGTTATTTTTGAAGTCAGGTAAGGTGATTCCACCCATTTTGTTTTTTGGCTTAGGATGGCTTTGATTATTGTGGGGTTTTTTTGTGGTTCTGTGTAAATTTTAGAATCATATGTATATTTTTGTGAAAATTGTTATTGATATTTTGATGGAGATTGCATTGAATTTGTAGATTGTTTTGGGTAGTATTTATTCTTCCAATCCATGAGCATGGATTATCTTTTCATGTTTTGTATTCTCTTCAATTTCTTTCACAAAAATTTTGTAGATTTCATTGAAGAACTATTTCAATTCTTTAAGTTGATTCATTATTTTATTTCATTCGCAGCTATTGCTAATGGGCTTACATTCTTGGTTTGTTTTTCAGATTATATACAGCTTTCATATAGAAATACTACTGATTTTTGTATGTTAATTATTAATCCTTCAACTTCACTGACTTTATCGTCGCCAATAATTATTTTGTGGAATCTTTAGGTTTCTCTAGATATAAGATCATATCAACTGCAAAAAAACTAATTTCACTTCTTCCTGTCCCGTTTAGATGCCCTTATCTTTTTTTCGCTTTTCTGATTGTTTCACCTAGAACTTCCAGTACTATGTTATAACATGGTGAAAGTGGGCATCTGTGTCTTGTTCTGGATCTTAAAGAAAAGGCTTTGAGTTTTTCACATTCACTATGATAATAGCTGTGGGTCTTTCACATAGCATTTTATCAGGCTGAAGTAAGTTTCCTCTATATCTAGTTATTTGAAAATGTTTACAATGAAGAGATATGGAATTTTATTAAAGCTTTTTTCAGTATCAATTAAAATGATCATATAATTTTAGTCCTTTGTTCTCTTACTATGATATAACACACTGATACATTTGTGTATATTGAATCATCCTTGCATTCACAGGATGCATGTAATTTGATCATGAGGAATAATCTTTTTTTTTTTTTTTTTTGAGACAGAATTTCAAGCTGTTGCCCTGAGTAGAGTGTCATGGCTTTATACCTCACAGCAACCTCCAACTCAAGCTCAAGTGATCCTCTTGCCTCAGTTTTTCTATTTTTAGTAGCGAGAGGGTCTCACTTTTTCTCAGCTGGTCTCGAACTCATGAGCTCAAGCAATCCATCTGCCTCAGCCAGCCAGAGTGCTAGGATTACAGGCATGAACCACCACGCCCAGGTGGGAATGATCTTTTTAATCTGTTAAATTTCGTGCTGGTATTTTGTTGAAGATTTTCGCATCTCTATTCATGTGAGATTCTATTTCGCATCTCTATTCATGTGAGATCTATTCTAATCTGTGCTGTTAAATTTCGTTTGCTGGTATTTTGTTGAAGATTTTCGCATCTCTATTCATCAGAGATAATGGCCTACAGTTTCATTTTGTTGTTGTGTCTTTGTCTGGTTTTGGTATCAGGGTTATACAAGCCGTAGAGTATGAGTTCAGGCATATATCTTTCTCCTAGAAATTTTGGAATAGTTTAAGAACTACCGTTATTAGTTCTTTTTAGAATGTTTGATTGAATTTCAGCAATGAAGACATCGGGTCCTGGATTTTACATTGATAGGAAACTTTTTTGATTCCATCTTCTATCACTTTATTTCTTATTGGTTATTTTAAGTTTTGAATTTCTTCCTGATTCAATCTTAGTAGGTTTTCCATTTATTCTAGGTTTTCCATTTTATTGGCATATAGTTGTCTCTACTGTTCCTTTGGATTTCTGCAATGTGAGTTAGTTATAATTCCTCCTTATTTATCTTTGATTTCATTTATTTTACTTTTCTCTCTTTTTTTAGTCCTATTATAAAGATGTCAACTTGGTTTATGTTTGGAGAGAACCAACCTTTTGGTGTAATCTTTTGTATTGTTTCTTTGGTTTCTTTTTCCTTTATTTCTGCTCTTTATTTCTTTTCTTTTACTAATATTGACTTTGGTTTGCTTTTCTTTTTCTAGTTTTTTGAGATGTGCCACTGCATTTTTTTTTTAATTTGAAGCTTTCCTTATTTGGGGTGGGCATTAATTGCTATAAACTTTCTCACTACTGCTATTTTTGGTATATGTCATAGGGTTAGATATATTGTGTTTTCATTTTCATTTATTTTGAGAAACTTTAAATTTTAGCTTTATTTCTTTATTGATATACTAGTCATTGAGGAGGATATTTATATGTGCTTGCATGTTTTCCACTGTTCCTATTGTTAATGATTTCCAGTTTTATTCCATTATGATAAGGGAAATAGTTATGATTTCAATGTTTTTTAATTCTTAAAAACTTGTTTTCCAAGACTGATTTTGTCATGAGTTTTTCCCCATACTTTTTTACAGGATTTTTATTCTTTTCTCTTAAATTTAAATCTTTTATCTAGCCAAAGTAAATTTTTGTCAGTGGTGAAAGGTGTGTGTCCAAGTTTAGTCTTCTACATAAGCCTAAAAGTTTCCCCAGCACCATTTGTTGAATAGGGGTTCTTTTCCCCAGTGCATGATTTTGTTTGCCTTATCAAAGATCAGATGGTTATACAGTTCTCTACACTATTTCATGCATCTAAATATCTAGCTTTGTGCCAGTATTGTGCTGTTTCGATCACAATAGACTTGTGGTATTAACTAAAGTCTGATAACGCGATGCTGTGAGATTTGTCTTATTTATTAAAATTGCATTGTTTATTCATGTTTTTTTCTTGTTCTCTATGAAACAAAATACTATTTTTCCAAGTTCTGCAAAGTATGACAAGAGTGCTGTGAAGGGGATTGCTTTAAATATGCAGATCACTTTGGGTAGAATGGACATTTTAACAATGTTGATTTTTCCCAGCCACAAGCATGGTATTTTCTTCCATTCGTTAAAATCTTCTGCTATTTCACCCCCAAGAGGCTTCAAAGTTATTTTACAGGGATACTTCATGTCCTTTGTTAGATATATTTCCAGGTGCTTCATTTTCTTTTAAGCTACTGTGAAGGGTATATGTTTTTTATTTGATTCTCAGCTTCACTGTTATTGGCACAAAAGTAGGCTACTGATTTCTGGACATTAATTTTGTATGCCAATATGTTAATGTATTTTTCGATCACTTCTAAGACCTTCATAGTTGAGTCCCTGGGGTTTTCAAGTATAAGATCAAGCTTCCTGCAAATAGCAAGAGTTTGAGCTCCTCGTTTCCCATTTGAATTCCCTTGATCTTATTCTCTTAGCTGATTCCATTGTCTAGGACTTTCAGCACTATGTTGAATGGCAGTGGTGATAGTGGGCTTTCTTGCCTGGTTCCAGTTTTGAGTGGAAATGTTTTCAGTTTTACTCCATTCAATATAATATTGACTGTAAGTTTGTTGCACATGGTCTCTATTGGTTTAAGAAATATCTTGTCTAAGTCAATTTTCTTATGTGTCTTGTCAAAAAAGGATGCTGAATTTTGTCTAAAGCCTTTTCTGCATCAATTGTGATAATCATATGGCCTTTGTTTTTAGAATCCTATGATCTTTGTTTTTTATTTTATTCATGTGGTGAATTACATTCATGAACTTACACATCTTGAACCAACCTTGCATCCCTGGGATAAAACCTACTTGATCATGATGAATAATATTTTTTAATGTGTCACTCTATTCTGTTTGCTATATTCTTATTGCATATTTTGCATTGATTTTTATTAATTATATGGATGCATGTTTTCTTTTTTTGTTCTTGGTTTTGGAATGAGACAAATATTTGATTTGGAAAATGTGTTGGGGAAGGATTCCTTTCTTCTCTATGTTTTAGAATAGGCTATGTAATATAGGTGCTAGTTCCTCGGAAGTTTTGGTAGAATTCTGAATTGAAACCATCTGTTCCAAGGCTTTTGGTTTCTGGAACTTTCTACTGTTGATGCAATTTCAATGCTTGATATAGATCTTTTTAAAATTTCTAATTATTTAAAATTGAGTTTAATAAGATGGTTTGATTCTGTGTATTGGTCTATTCCCTCTACATTTTCTTATTTCTAGGCATAGAGTTTTTTGTTTAATCATGGAGGATCTTTTGTATTTCTGTGTCATGTGTTGTTATTTCCCCTTTGTGGTTTCCTATTGAATTTATTAGAGATATTACTTTTCTGTTTCTGGTTATTGTGATCAATGGTTTATTGATTTTATTAGTATTTTCAAAGAATCAACTTTTTGCTTTGCTGATTTTCCAAATTATTCTTGTGTTCTTGATTTCATTTAATTCTGCTCTAATTTTGTTTCTTTTCTTCTTCTGGTTTTGAGGTTGAATTGTTCTTCCTTTTCCAGTTGATTGTGATAGTCTATTAAGTTGCTGACTTTCTCTGTTTCTGTTTTCTAGATGAAGGCATCTAACATTAAATTTCTTTGAAAAACTTGTCAATTTGCTCTCTGTGTTATCTTGAAGTTCATTGACCTTCAGAACAGCTATTATGGCTTTTTATTTCCTGAAAGTTCACTTTTATTCATAATTCCATGACTGGTCACTGATATTTTATCCAGTTAATTTGGTGAGGCCATGTCTTTCTGGGTGCTCCTGGTACCTGTAGATGCTCATTGATGTCTTGGAATTGAAGACTTAGGTATTTATTTTAATTTTACAGTCTCGGATTTTTTGAAATCTTCCTTTCTGAGATGGCTTTCTAGATATTCAAGGACAATTGGATTTTGTGATCTAAATCTTTTGTCACTGCACCCATATCCACACTGGGTAGTCCTCAGTGTAATAATTTTCTCACTTTTGGAGACTCCTAATTGTACTGCCTTCGTGGATTTGGGTAATATATGGGAGAACTACCTGGATTACCAGTCAAACTCTGATTCTCTTCTCTCTCTTTGCTGCATGGTTAGAGATGGGAGAAAAGTGACATGAGCTCATCCTAGTGGCCACCAGTACCAGCACACATGAAGCCAGCCCAGCCATACCCAAATTCAGTGGTGACCATTGCCTGGCTATCTCTAATGTTTATTCATTATCTAAGATTTCTTTATTCAATAGGTGCTGAGTCCTGCCAGTATAGGAAGTCTTTTCATTATAAACTGGATAGGTTGTATAGATTTGTTCTTAAGTTGCCTTTGGATGGAAGTTGTAACAGTTACATTTACTTATTACCTGAAATAACCCACATTTATAAGTGTGAGTCGTGCAACAGTTCAATGTTTGTAACTCAGGAAATTATAATAGCCTTCATTTATAAATGTAAATTGTTTGTAACTCAGTAACTGCCTTACTGCATCATTTCCTTCAGAGGAGCATGTTTTTTTCAGGGCCCAGGTGGATCCATAAATGTTATCCAGGAACTAATATCTAGATTCAGGCACTTCAGGAGTCTGTTTGGTATTATATTTTACTGGTTTTCTGAGTTGGTACTTGAGTTGCACGACAAAGTCCACTGGGTTCTTCCCTTTCCTTTTTCAAATTAGAAGAAGACTCTCACTGATGTGCATTGCCTAGTGTTGGTGGATTGGTGACATAGGCACTGGCTTGGCCTGGAAGCTGCTGGTGATTCACTGGGTCATGTGTATCCTACATCCACTTGTTCTGACCCAGCACAGCCATGGGAATGCCCAAGGACTATAGCCCCTGTGGCTTACAAATAGATTCCTATTCCCAAACCTGCTTTTATCAGCCTGTGATGGTACTGCTCAGAGTTTGGGTTTCAGGGTGGAGAATTCCTCTCTGTCTGCACTGGTCTACATTCTCCCTGCAAGGGCATTGGCAGAGTTCTTCCCTGTTTTGTGTTTCCCTGTGCCATAGCATCCCAGAGTTTTATTGGTAAGCCTCACATTTACTTCATTGTCCCTTCAATGGGCATGCAGATTCTCTCTCCATATGGAATGGTTCTGCAGCACTGTGGGGAGATGGGAGAATGGTAGTGTAGGCAATACAAGATTGTGTTTTCTGCTCTCTAGTGTCTCTTTCCTTGAGATGATGTTAAAACCAGGTAGTGTGATTGCTCACCCAATTTTTGGTTTTTTTGAAGGTGACTGCTTTATTGGATAATTATTGAATTTGATGTGAATTTGGAGGTAAAGTTGCTGCAGGTTTCTATTAGTCCATCTTACTCCACCCCTGATTCTTCTTCTTCTTATTATTATTATTGCAGTTTTTGGCTGGGGCTGAGTTTGAGCCCACTACCTCTTGCATATGGGTCTGGTGCCCTACTCCTTTGAGCCACAGCCACCCCACCCCTGATTATTTTTATTAGAGTTTTGTATATCCTTTCTAGAGTTTAGTTTACAACTACAGATACATATCAATGCATATTTACTATTCCCTTATTTGTTTAACATGAACCTATCAAACTATACATAATGTTCTGTACTTTTAATTTTCAATGTTAGTACACAATTTATTATTTTTGTTTATAGTTGCATTGCATTTCATTGATTTTACATGCCAAACTTTGTAAACTAGTCACCTTCCTATTGGTGGTCATTTTTATTGTTTCTGATTTAATTCTGATAACATTTCAACTTATAAACTTGTCATTTTGCCTGTGAATTTATCTGTGGGATAAGTATAGGAAATAGCCTTCCTACATTAAAAGATACATGCATGTATAATTTCAATGGATGGTGACAAACTGCCCTATGCTTGTGGTATGTCAACTTATATATCATTAAGCAGTACATAAGAATAACTTCCACTTTAAAAAAAAAAAAAGAAGCACCTGTTTCCTCATAATCTTACCACTAGGATGTGTGGTCAAATGTAGAATTTTAATAAAATAATCCTTTTCACAATGGCATTTTCCTGTAACTTTAACTTGTACTGGTCTCATGAGTAACATATTTTTACATGTTATAGATTTCAGTTTTGTGAACTATCTTTTTATATCTTATGTATTGTGTAATTACATAGAACAATATGGCCTTTTATTCATAGTATTACTAGCCTTTTAAGAAATCTGTAGTTGAGAGGTCTTTATATCTAGAAGATCAGTGTGCTTTTTTTTTTAATTTTTGGTGTGTTGAGTGACAATTATCTTTTCACAGTTTTGCAATTTTTCTTTAACTCTATAATATTTGGCCATGGAGAATTTTTTGCACTATTTATTATATTTTTTTTTACTTTTTTTGAAATAATTATAAAACATAGGAAGTTGCAAAAATAATTCAAATAGATCTTATGTATACTTCTTCCAAGTTAAGCAAATAATTATGTCCCATTTACTATAGTACAGTATCAAAACTAGAATGTTGACTTTGGCATAATGTGTATGCATGTCATTTTATCACATGTGTATATTTGTGTAATGGCTCCTCTTTAATGCTAAGGAAGGGTGGCAGTTCTATTTTCTCACTAAGCCTAGTGGTTATCATCCTGTCTGAGAAGGGAAGTAGTACAAGATTGTTACTTCTCATATGGTCGCCAGGGACACTGGAAAGGGATGGCCTGGTTAATATTGGTCAGTGCTGAAAATCTTACATCTTCACTTTCTTCGTTGACTTCCTTCCTACTCTCCACACTGCATGTATCTCACTGTTATTGCCAAGTGTGGATGGAAATCTAATACCTACATCTTGCCTTTTCTGACATCCCCATACCAGAAGGTTTTGGGCATCTGGTTATAATCTGCTGAGAATGGCACTCTAAGCTCCTTACTCATTCTCTGGCATGAGTGGAGAAAGAATTCTACTTATTTTTGTAATATTTTCCTGGAAAAGGGTTTGAAAATTTTGTTTAAAATTTGTTTGAAAGTTTTCCATCCTAAAAGGCCCCCACTTTCCTGGTCCTTTGGTTGGAAAAAGTGAAGGCATTTCCTGAAGCTTCTTGTTCTGCACTCACTGGAGTTTTCAGGTTTCCATCTTCCCCAGCATTCAGTCAAAGTTATAAGATGGGTAAAAAACAAACAACAACAGAAACAAAAAAGGAACTTACCACCATGTCATGCCTTGAATATCAAGGCTTCTAGCCAGCACACCTTTTTATTTCCACCTTTTAGATTTTACTTAGGTTTCTTTTATATTTCATGTTTAGGAATTTCAGTTGTACTTAGTAGAATAAATAGAGATAAGTGTGTCTACTTCATTCTTCCAGAAGTTTAAAGTGTTAATAATGCTGGCAAATTTATCTATGTTTTTTCGTTTCTTTCCTAAATTTTTCTATTATCTATAGATTTCTGACTATAATTAGAATAGCTTAATTAGTAATATATAAAGTAAATCTCCTATACATTATCCTGATACTAATTTTTAAATTTTATCTATTCAAATATTTGGTTACGTTAGAATTAGCCAGCTTTAATTATAATTTACATTACACTCAATAATTTCTTATATAATAGTTAATCTTTCTTTCAATAAGTTGAGGTTTCATCTTTATCCTAGGGTAAAATAATATAGTTAGGCCTACCTCTTAGTGTTATATTGTATGTCATTAATTTGTATGTCTATTCGTGTACCTTTACGATACTGTTTCAGATCTTGAGAGCTTACAATATATTTTAATATTAAACCAAATTAGTCTTGCCTCATTGCACCTTTTTTTGCCATTTCAATGAATACTATAACTTATATTTTATATGAACTTTAGAATGCTATTTTCTAATTCTTACAAGAAGACATGTTGGCAAAAATTCATGGAGAATTCACATATTTTGTATACTATTGCCCTCTTCCTTTGCACAAGACTTGTGTCTGTAGTATACATGCAGCTTGTTTTAAAACTTCAGCTATTTAAGATACCATATCAGTTTATTTTCTCTAAATCAACTTAAACCAGAATTTGTGTGCCAAACCTCTATTCTAATAGAAAAGTCAGTCTCACTCAGAAGGTCTGAACTAGGATGAAACAAGTGTGGTACTTAGGGTCGAAAATTTAAAGAGGTCCTCAATCTTCTGTTTGCGCACGTGACAATCCTTCACTTTCATAAACATGAGTGTGGGTATCCCTTTAAATTTTGGGCTTTAGGCACCTCATTTGCTTCACCAAGCCCAAACTTGTCTCATTTATTATTGTGAATTTCTCTCCTTCTTATGTCTTTGAAATATCTGAAAGACTTGCAAAGTTCCTAAGAAATCCACAAGGGTGATGGTAATCAAAATATTTAAAACTAGTATGAAAAACAAATAACTGGAATGAACACTAGCTATGGAAATCTGAATCCAACAAAATCACCTATCCAATCCTCATGTTGCTGGATTGTGAGCTGATAAAACATGCAGTTGAATGACAACTTTTGGCTGCTACACATTTGGATTCTACCACAACATATATGTTGAGACCGTGCTCTCACAGCATGTCATTACACTGATAAGAAAGGATAGCCAAAATGTGACTAGTGCAGCAGAAGTAATCCTTACTAAGGCATGTGCACGTCAGAGAATGGATTCAAAAATCTTAAAATGCTTCAGGAACTTGCAACTACAGTAACGACTTTAGGAATCCAAAAGTCTAAAGTATGCTTAGTTGTTACCCCTTCCAAAGGAAAGAAAAAAAAGTTACATCTTGCTTTTAGTACTACACAGAAAGAAAAGCAATGCCTGGTGAGCCTCTGTGGATTTAACAACAACATATTCCATCTCTAAGAATATGGCTTCATTTCATTTACTGGGTAACACTAAAGGCTGTCAGATTTCAATGATGCCTGAAATATAAAAGGGTGGTGCAGAAAGTCTAGGTTGTGGTTATCAGTAGATTGTTCCTTGTGCCATGTAATCATGCAGATACCATGGCATTGGAGATGTCAATGGTGGGGAAAGATGCAGGGTGGGGCATATGTTAAGATTCAGTGTGAGAATCTTAATGCAGACTGCTGATATTTTGAAGCAAGGCCATTCGAAACAAAGAATTATATGACCTTTTGAGACAGCTCCTGGCATGATATTAGGCTATAAGAGAAAAATTGCTATATCATAGGGTATGAAATGGCCATGCATCCAGAAGTTCCAATTATAAATCTGATTCTATTGGAATTACCAAGTCATAAAAAAGAAATCAGGGAAGACTAGCAGCTTTCCATCATAAAATGGATACAGTCATTCTGGGATTAAGTCTGGGCAGGAACAGAAGGTAAAAGTAAGCTGAATTATCAGGCAGCACAGACCTCTATATGATCCACTATACTTACACTGGGACCCTCCTTCAGCTTGTACCTATGGCCATATGAAGGTGGAAAAACACCCTGAGCTTGGGTTCTGTATAGGCCATTCCAGTGTGTGGGTTCAAGCTGAAAATGGATGGCACTTTTATTATAGGCACCTTCAAGGGTAGCATTGAAGGCCTATGGAATCTTATAAGGGAATCTGCTTAACAGCAAAGGAGATTTGGGAATAGACCCGTGAGATCCACTGGCCACATTATATACTGTACCATCCTAAAGCAGCTAGCCTCACAGAAAGATTGGGAGATTTATTGAAGGAACAATTACGCAAGACTATGCAAGATTGAGTGCTAGTTAAAAGTGCTAGTTACAAGTGCTATCTTTTAACATGCAGTGTATGCATTTAATCAAAGATTTATGTACGTTGTTGCATCCTCGATAAGGGGAATACACATACTCAAGGGGATAGAATGACCCCACTTGGAATCACTCTAAGTAACTGACTGGAGGCCCTTGTGCTTCTTGTCATAGCAGCTCTGGGATCTACAGAGTTATAGGTCCTGATCCCCAAAAGAAGGCACACACTTTTCAAGGGACATAATAAGAGTCCCTCTGAAGTACAAGTTATAGCTGCTGCCAGGACACTTTGGACTCCTTGTCTGTAGAGACCAGTTGTTTAGTCGTGTCACCATTTTGATGAAGGTAATTTGATCTGATGAGCAGGAAGATGTAGAGCTGCTTTTTACAATGTGGAAAAGAAGGAATATGTGTGCATTTCTTTATATACCCTTGTGTAGTTTTAACTGTGAATCTAATCAGAGAATGGTATTATTACTAGGAGTTCAAACTCCTCAGAGATGAAGTTTGAGATTGTATGACCAGGTCAGGTCAGCATTAGACATCAAGACATGTTGAAGTGATAGCTGAGGATAAAGGGAATTTAGAATGACAGTTTAGTACAAGGCAGACAAGTAGTTCTCCTAATACTAAATGGGGTGCTATGGGCTATAGTTTTTCCACCATCCTTCCTCATTTAAGTTTCACTTAAAGAGGAGAAGGTCATACAAACTTTAAACAAATGAAACTTGGTAGACAAGTGAATTTTGACTGTGACAGTCATAGGGTATTGCTGCTCAAATATCACTTCAAGAGAGATTGTGCTTTGTATACTGCAATAGAGTCAGCTGATGGCTTCTACTTACTACTAATTCAAGATCCACCAGTGTCCAAACTGGAGCAATACTATCACTGGATCGTTTGAGCCAATGACTGAGCACTATGGGAGGTACTAGCAGCAAGGTTTTCCTGCCCAATACACACTCCTCTAAAGAACCGTATTTGCTCTTGGCTACCCATTGACCTGGCTGAGACTTTCTGTGAGTTGCAGTGCAATGCAACTGAGGCTCTTCCTACCCAGCTCTCTCTCTCTCTTTTTTAACTTTTACTTTATACAGGCGTACAATCTTCCTGACAGTCTAATGTTTCTCCCTATTTATTCCACACACCCCTTTCCTCTTCGCAAATATTACTCTGAATAAAGTCTTTTATAATTTCAATTACGTCTTGGTTTTTTGATTCTTGAGGGATAAGTCTGGGGCAACATTGAAGGTAGGAGTTGAATAGCATGCTGAAATTTACTAACAGTTTTAGAAATATTGCTGTGTTTTATCAACCATTACAGCTTATTCATTGTGTACTGGGTAAATATCAGTATTATATCTCAATTTATTCTCTTTCCCTCACCTACATATTTCTTCAAACACCACTCATCTGAGACTCATAATCACTATTATTATTTTATTCTGCATCCTTTCAGAGTTTCCTTCTGCAAATACAAACTCTACAGAAAATATAACATATCCTTTCTTTTTCATCTTTACTTTTTTCACCTAAATTTATATTGGAGATTTTTTTGTATCAATACACAAGAGCTTCCTTAATCTTTTTCACATTCACATGATAGTTTCATTGTGTTACAATACTATAATATATTTGTATTCAACTAATGCCTTATTGATGAATAATTAAATTGTTTTTAAGCTTTTCGTATGTTGCAATGAAAAACCTTTTTGCATTTGTAATCTCTGCATATGTAAGGTTATCAAATGGTTTAGAAAAATAACACCTCTTTAAGAATTAGGTCAGATAGCTATTCATTTTTGAGAACAAACTGAACTCAATATTATAACAAGAAGGCAGAAAGTAGACTGGGTGAAGTGAAGAATTTCTCTATGGTGTGTTTTCTTGCTCTCTCCTACTCTGACTCAGAAAAGAATGTGACAAACATATTCACAGAAATATGTAAAATGATTGAGAGTATGTGTGTAATTATTTCCTGGATTTTAAAAGTTTATTGGTATATAAAGAAATTAACTAAAGGAAAAAATGTCTCAAGGTCAATAATTAAATTTTAAATAAACACCCTTACAGGGGTATTAAAGAGAAAAAAATATTTGCAGGCACTTGTTGAAGATGGTAGGCAGATTTTATTCAATAGTGGGACTATCACAATACATATAAGGACCATGGCAATGGGCTCTTCCAGTGGAGAAGAGAGATTGGGCTCAACTCTATAAATAGTCAAGAAGCAAGGTTGGAGTCAGTGGATGGAAAACTGTTGGGAGGTAATGTCAGGGTAAGAGAGGATTCTGGCTATCTTGATCTAACAGGATTCTAGTATTCCGTGAGGGATGGTAGAGGATGAGAAATCTGTTCTTATATCAAGGATAATCAGCCATTGAGAGTAGGAATCCTAGCTTCATTAACTTGGTAAGGTTCTTGCTAAAACTGGATTTTACAAGGAAATACTTAGACAGGCCTTGAAAAACGTTAAAAAAATTAACTAAAGTTTTGTCAAGCAAGGAATCCTTGTCAGAGGTTATCGTCTACATATAATTTTCTATTTCTTTTAAAGTTGTGGAAAATATGGTTCCTTCCTTTTATTTTCTGTTTATTTTTGCTGACTGCTAAGTTAAAAAAGAAGTCTAAGGAAACCTGATAAGGGCATTCAAAGGGAAGTTTCCACATTTTAACCTAACTCAAACAGTTTCTACACTGAAGCTTCAGAATGTGGGGAAAATGCTACATTATTTTGATCTGAATAATTTAGATATTGAGCAAATAATATATACAACACATCTATAAGCTACATGGAAAAACCAAGCTTGTGATACTCATTGAAGACTTGTTTTTATTTATTACAGTTCCACAGAAGTAGAAACGCTCATTTGAGAGTAGATAGTGCTTACTGTGGTAAGGCCATTCTGTGAAACCAAGAGCTCAGTTGTTCTTTAAAGCAGCTTATGAATCCATTGTGCTTCAGGCTGAGAAACAAAGTAGAAAAATGAAAATAAAAGGAAAATTTTGTTTATTTAGTAATTATAGATAAGCCCTGTTGTGTTAAGGACCAAACTAACACACAGACTGTCACAGATGGAAGGGAACTTAGATATCATTAATTCTTGTTAAAATACAAGTCTCTGAACTCCACCTAAGACCTAAGAAGTTAATGTCTATGAAGTGGAATACAGTATTCTGCATGTTCAACAAGCTTCCTGTGTGATCTTAATGGTCACTGAAGTGTGATAAGTACTGACTATTAGTCTAATCGCCAGAATTTATACAGGCACTGAAGGCTAGCAATGTTGCATCATTACTTTAAACTCCCATAGCTGTATTAATAAATTCAAACTTTAAAAATTGAAAATATAATGTAGAAACATAAAATATATTATGTAACTCCTTTGAATTGCAAATTTCACCACATTAGTACAGATATGTTCATCTTTGCATATTACTGTATACTGTTTGACCACAAATAGGCATTTTTTTCCTTACTTGCCCTACCATAGAATTTTATTCCCTGCTTTTTTTCTCTTAATGTTATAGTGTAAACTTTTCCCTCTTATTCTCTAGTTTCATTATAATAATTTCAATTAATTATTACTAATCTGTTTCAGATTCTACTAATTTTTCGTCTAATTTTATGCATTTAGCTTAATTCCAAAGCTTTTCTCTTATAGAGAAAGAGACAGTATTTCATCCATCATCTTTATGCAGAAAGTTTGCTTTTTCATCTGCTTAATTTTTTATTACAATATGTTTTTTGGAGTGGGATTACTGAATCAAATAGTATTGTCCAATTTATGACTCCTTCTACATATTCTCATTTAAGCCCAAAGAAAGGGTAAGCCATATGATATTGGTCCCTTTCTTCAATCAGCAATGAATAAATGTACCACCATCACAGCAGTTGTAAAATGTGTCTTACATAGATTATACATGTAAAAATTGTATCTTAGGTATTTATATAATGATGCATGAGATCATACGCATAATATATATTACTACAATATTAAATACAAAAATTATTTCACAGGGCTGCTTTCACTGTTAATCATGGTTAATATTATTTCATGATTTTGCTTCTTATATTTACTTCCTCCTGTATGAATTATCTGTTCTTATTGCTTGACCTTTGGTTATAAGTATCTTTGGTTGTATTCTCAGAAATGTGTCTCATCAAAAGACTACTGATTTATTGCTGAACATTTCTATAAATCTTTATGCCTCTAAAATAATTAGAACAAATTGTTGGCTAATTATAAGTTTAAATAAAGTATAATAGCTTTTACTTATACATTGTGATTTGGAACAGGCATGTAGAAATGTTGTCAGCAATCTGGTTCTTTGTACCCTCAATGAATCCCCAACAATAAAAATAAATGTTGCTTGCATTCTAAAACATTTCACATTATCCTGAATCTAAATATTTGGAATCATTTAGATTTTGGCTTTAAGATTTTTAAAGGTGTCAGTTAAAATATAATTATGTAGAAAAAAATCCAAGCTCACAAATGGATAAACTATGGTATATGTACACCATGGAACTTTATTCAGCAATAAGGAAAAATGGAAACTTTACATGTTTTGTATTTACTTAGATAGATTTGGAGAATATCCTTCTAAGTAAAATATCACAAGAATGGAAAAGCAAGCATCCAATGTACTTAATACTAATATAAAACTAGTAGATGAATAACTACACACTAACACAAGAAAGAATAAACAATTAAATTCAAGTATTGGGGAGGGAGAAGGGGAATAGTGAAGATGGGAGGAAGGAGGAGGTTTGCTAATCTCTTGCCTGATGGGTATAATGTAGAGGTATATGGCACACATTCTGGGTGAAGGACTAAGCGACAACTTAGGCTTTACCTAACAAATGCAAGCAGCATAAGCTAATCATTTGCACTGATATATTAATCTGAAATTTTAAAAATACAAAAAGAGTCATAAAAATGAAATTAGTGGAAAAGCAACCAAAATGAAACTTCATACCTTAATGAGGAATTAGTTGGACAGCTCAGTGAAAGATAGTAGGTGGTATGATTTTTTTTCCATATAGGAAAGAGCTTTGGAAATGTCCAAAAAATGGAACACCATATAAGGAAGTCAGATTATGGAATTATAATTTATTATTGACAGTCAGAAGTCAATAAGAAAATGTCAAACCTTATGGCAGGTAATGGGGAAAAAGGGTGGACTAATTGTATACATGCTTAGGGCATAGCAAAGTAGCAACACAAAAGCATACGTATAAAATAGGTAAAAGGAATTCTTTGGAAATTAAAAAATTAAAAAATATGCATAGACTCAGCGCCTGTGGCTCAATGGGCTAAGGCGCCAGCCACATACACTTGAGCTGGTGGGTTCTAATCCAGCCCAGGCCCGCCAAACAATGATGATGGCTCCAACCAAAAAATGGCCGGGTGTTGTGGCGGGTGCCTGTAGTCTCAGTTACTTGGGAGACAGAGGCAAGAGACTCGCTTGAGCTCAGGAATTGGAGGTTGCTGTGAGCTGTGATGCCATATCACTTTATCCAGGGTGACAGCTTGAGACTCTGTCTCAAAAAAAAAAAAAATGCATAAAAAAGTTTACCATGTTACAAAAAATAATTGTAATCTTCTTCCTTTTAGCTACTTTATGTTAGTATTTCTTTAAAAAAGATAACTTTATGAAGATAGCTAAAACAATATTTTACTGTTATATTTGTGTCCCTTAGCCTTTCATCATGGTTACTATGCCAGTTGTCAATCTTTTGTCCCACCATCCACTTTGTCTAGAAAATTCCATTTCTTCCCTCAGTTAATATTATTTTTAAGTATCATCCTTTAATTCTATAAATATCTCATGATTCAATTTTACAGCTCTGGTATTAACTAGTTGTGTGTTCTTGGATAAAACCTTCCCCGTTGTCTCTGCCTGTCAAAATCTTTCTTATCATTCCTGATCCAGCTCAAATGTCACTTTCTATGTGCAATGTTGAAAATACAGTGGGGAAGATGTTAAAAGCAGGAAGACCTCTTAGGAGGTTACTGCAATAATTCAGGACATAGATAACAGTCACTAGAACCATGGTAGGAGCAGTGTAGTGGATGAGTAGTAGTCTGATTCTAGATTTACATTTAAAGGTAGGGCCAAATGGGTCAAATAAAGGTTGTGAAAGGTAAAGGAGAATAAAAGATGAGGCTAATTTATCCTGATCTTATTCTTGTTATTAACAGGACTGTGAATTGACTTTAATTTGCATGGTATTTCCTGTAAATTTATTATCAGCAGGTATTAGCAAGAAAATAAAATTCTCTATTGTTTAATAAGTGCTTTGTCTGAAATAAATGTTGAGATTTATAAAATATATGTTCTGAGGGCCTATTTCATCTTTATAGTTTTGAAGAATACAGTGTATGAGGAAAGTATGTAAAGGTGGAATGCTTATGTGATATTTTGACTGTTCCTATTTCCAGGGAAAATTAATTTCTTGAGAAAGGGGGGAAAAACCACTAGCTTTTAGCATTTTTTATTTCCTAGGGTGATACTTTAAGTTCTTTGAAAAAAATAGGAATGCATCTGTATATTTCCACTGTTTAATACAGTGACTCACATAGAATATTTGCTCAATAAATATTTTTTTCTCTTAACAATTTCTTATTAAATCATAACTGTGTACATTAATGCATTTATGGAGTACAATGTGATAATTTTATAAACAATTTGGAATGCTTACATCAAACTGGTTAACAGAGTTACTTACTTCACCTCACTGACTTAATTATTGTGTGATAATTTAATATTTATAATAACACAGTAAAAAAAGAAAGCAGACAGACCTCAGAATGGAAGAAGACATTTGCAGGTTATGTTCTGACAAAGGTTTGTTAACTAGAATCTACATAGAAGTCAAACTAATAAGAAAAGAACAAGTGATCCCATTTCGTTGTGGGCAAGAGACTTGAACAGAAACTTCTCTGAAGAAGACAGGCACATGGCCTACAGACATATGAAAAAACACTCATCATCTTTAATCATCAGAGATATGCAAATCAAGAAATGATTTTTGAAAATATGAAAATGAAAGTAGATGATTCTACTGAACATCACTAAGTTCCAAATATAAACTTTCAACTTTTAAAATAAAATTCACAATACTCAGGGCTTGTTCTAGTAAAATCTTAAAGTTAATCAGTCAATAAGTATTTATTAATTACCCTATATGCTAAATAATTCTGTTAGTGCTATATTGGAAAGGGTTGAAAAACAATGTTAATATCAAGTCAAAAATTTGAAAACAATGTAAGTATTATAGTATTTTGAAGGAAAATTTATCTTTGAAAGAGATAATTGCAGAACAAGGGGTAAACAATTGCAGAAAAATGAGGTGTAATATAAATGAAAGTATAAAATCAGTAATAATAGTAATAAAATCTTAACATTTATAACATAATGATTGGTATTCACAAAATCCTTTTATAGCCTTTTTATTTATTTGGATATAAGAACAATTTTTTATAATGAGCAAGTTAGGTACTATTTGTCCTCATTTGCAGATGACTCAACCCAAATCAAACAATCTCTGAAAACTAGATAATGGTGGATTTTATCCTCATAGTCACTTTTTCCTTACCATATACAACTTAAAGATTGATTGAATATAAAGGAAAATACACAAGAGTTTGAATATGAAAATATTCTAATCATATAGAGTTGGAAATACCTACAAATAAGTGACAATGAAAGCCATAAATATAGATGAATGCTCTCAAATAGGAAATGTAGAGAATAATGAAGGTCTAAGACAAAGACATAGAAAATAACTTTGAGTTAGACATAAGAGGAAGAAAATTTCCAGAAATGGAGAGACAGAACTAATGTGAAGAAAGGAAGAAAGAAAACCATAATAGTAAAAGTTCAAGGACAAAAAAAAAAAAAAAAAGTTCAAGGACAATAAGTGAGGAGACATTTCTGATAAAGGCAAGAGTTCAGAAAAGAATTCATATGGAGAAAAGGGTATGGGCTTGTTGACAAGTCATTACAGTGGACCATTAAAAGAGTACATTTTTAGATTATTATGAGGGTACAAATGTTTAGGTTGCACTGTTATCAGTTCTAAGGTAAAGTTCAGGTTGTAGTTGAGCCCTTCCCCCAGGGAGTGTGCTGAATACCCTCACATTGTGGACATTAGGTGATATCTCACCGATTGCCCTCCCGCCTCATCCTTCCTCTTTCCTCCCTCTCCCCTTTCCTTTGCTAGACTATACTTGAAAAGTGAAAACAACCCCATTTATACGTGGGCAAGAGACTTGGATAAAAACTTCACTGAAGATGAAAGACAAATGACCAGCAAAGACATGAAAAAATTTTTATCATCCTTAATCATCAGAGAAATGCAAATCAAAACTACTGTGAGATATCACCTAACTCCAGTAAGATTAACCTACATCACAAAGTTCCAAATATGTAGATTATGGTGTGGGTATGGAGAGAAGGGAACACTTCTGCATTGCCGGTGGGATTGCACACTAATACAACCTCTATGGAAAGAAGTATAGAGAATTCTTGAAGAACTATATGTAGACCTTCTATTTGAACTCACAATCTCATTACTAGGTGTATATACCCAGAAGAAAAAAAAAATAATTTTACCACAAGGACATTTGCACCACAACTTTTATTGTAGCTCAATTAACAATTGCCAAGACATGGAATCATACCAAGTACCCATGGACTAACAAACTGTTGTATATGTACACCATAGAGTACTCTTCAGCCATTAAAAGCTGGAGATTTTACACATTTTTTGTGTTTACCTGGATGAAGTTGAAATACATTCTTCTTAGTAAAGTGTCTCAAGAATGGAAAAAAGTTTCTCAATATTAGTATGGAACCAATATATAAGCAACTATACATGAAAAAAGATCACATTTGAAAGAACTTGAGAAAAAGGATTGGAAAGGAGAATAGAAGAGAAAAGTCGTGGCACTGAGAAAAGTGTTACAAATATATTTAAAGTTACAAAGGTATTTATAATAAGGTAATCAAAACAAAAGTAAAATAATATTAGAAAGAGAGGAGATGGGATAATAAGCACAACCTAGATTTCATCTATTGTGGCAGAAATCCAATAGAAAACATGTACAGCTGAGGTAACCATATAAAGATATTATTTAGAGATGTAGCAAAAGAAGTAAAAGCAGATACATATTCATATGCAGCTATGTATTTCTGTGTTCCTGTGCCATTACATTATACTGGTGTTTGAATATCTCTTCATCAAATATAGTGGGATGGCTTCAAATAAGAGTAACTATAGAGTTTTTGTGTTTGTTTTGCTCAAATCAGTTAACGATGGTGCCCGAAATACATGACTTCCCAAGTTATGACTATATACTGTACAAGGACCTCTAAAATTTCTCAAAATCTCTGGAACCTTAGTTATACTTAATAATTCTTAAATTTTCCCAAAAAGAATTCCATATGATAGTATTTTTAATTAAATGTCATCTTTGTGTGTGTGTGTTCTACTCGTTTAATCATTTATGTTATCTCATTAGCTTCAACAAAGGTATTCCTCCAAAATTATAGACAGACATGTGATTTATCTCTTTCAAGCACATGTACAAAATGTCCTACTGTTCTAGTCACACCAGCTTTAATTCACAACTCATCTAGTTCAATTTCTCATTTTTGAGGTGACAAATCAGGAACAAAATAGGGAAGGGATTTACTTGCCTTATTTTATCACAAAGCAGCACATATCTCAGGAAAATAATGTAAAAATTGAACCAGGTCTCACAGTTCTTATGTATTTAATTTGTGTTTTGGTAGACTTCACATTGAATACATACTTGGAAGTGCTCTCCAGCTTTATACAAACAACTTCCACTTTCCCTGAACAGGTTCCTTCTATTGACTTCTAATTAACTGTGGAAAATGACAAGATAAGCTTTTTAATCAAATGCCTAGCATTGAGTGTAATATTATGTAAGGTGTTATTAGGTAACAGTACCTGCCTGGAAATAAAATATGCTATCAATTAATTGATTTTATTGAGAAAGGATGACAGTTAAAAATATTGATTGCTTTATTTATCAACTTGAATATCTTCTGAATTAGTTTATTTTGCATTGTATTCATATAGTGTGGATTGAAAAAGTCTATATACATCTTTATTTGAGGGATATTGGTTGGACTGTGGCTCCATGAATATGTATAATATAATACCAGATAATATACTAAACACCTTACATATTTTGTTTTCCTAAAAGCAAGGTCTTATTAACATTCAATTTTCTATTAGAGAAAAATGATTATCCAAGTTATTAAGTTACCCTGAGGCATCCTGCTAATAAGTGGTAGATCAGGGTTTTGAATCAAAAGCTATATAAATCCAAAGCTTTAGGTTGTAGCTACTAGATGATACAACATGTTTGACAATTCTTATTTTTCAAATAATATATATAGTTCTTTAGGGAGAGATATTAGGAAATTTCCTTTACTAATTCATTTCAGTACAATAAAATTTCAACTGTCACAATGACCAATTTGGGCATTGGGTTCAATTTATCATAAATTAGGGATTATTTTTGTTTGTTTTAGCCATTGTTAAAAACGACCTTATAGGAAGGATGGTAAAATGGCTGCCTAGTGGCATCAGTTGCAAAATATCTCAGAAAGAAGGAAAAATTTTACATGAAAATAAAAAATAGCCCAGGTGTAATTCTGAGGGAAATGTCTAGTACCTAACAAAGATTCCATGGGAAGAAGTTGAAGAACAAACAAGAGGGAACAAGATTTCATCAGATTTCAACCCCCTAGTGATTTAGAGTCTTATGGAAGGGTACATGGACGGTTTTCTCCTCCTCTCACACCAGACCACCAAGCTTTCAAACTGTTGAAGAGTTTCTGTACCTTCACAAGCCCAAAGATGTTGCTGCCAGTGAACTTAGAGCTTCTTGACAAGAGAACACTGGGCTCTCAGCAACAACAAGGTTGCTTGCCCTCACCATAGACCTAGGTCAAGTTGGTGGGTGCCATACTACTTTTCCACTATTGTATGTCCTTATCATGCCCAGGGAGCTTCAATACTTCCATTTTCTCATCACTGGTCCCAAACAATTTTATCCCACCATTTGCCTAACTGCAGTGGCTACAGTAGGTCAATGGGGGGGGGCGCTGGTATAACTGTGATTTCAGAACTTGGACATTCAGAGTAGGTTGATTTCTGGGGATAGGAAAGTGCAGTGATCCAGGGGAGCCCTTTGGGAGAAAGGAGACTAGAGTACCAGGTCTATTCCATTCAGACTCTTCTCCTCCTCCTCTATTCCTTCAAGGGCAGTTATCAAGTGAGTTGATATAGGTTTCCCAAGGGACAATTGTGCTGGAGCTCTCATGAGTGGCTGATTTCCCTACCTTGGTGCACCTACAACACTCAGACTTTCAAAGAGAGTGAGCTTCACTTCTTTTCTCTTAAAGATCTGCACTGGATGAAGGCATGCTCAGACTGTGAGCTCTCTGCTTCTGCCCACCTGACTTCTCTGGCTGAGTAGGGCATAACCAAAAGCAGAGGGAAATGAGGTCTGCTGGAGCATTCCACAGTCAACTCATGACCAGCATATTTCTCCTGGTGTTGTTATGGATTGAATATGGGAGATCAGAGGACAGGAACACAGACTAGATTCCATACCTTCCGGTTTTAATAGTGCTGCTCAGAGGAACAAAAAGAAAATTCATGAACTAATCTTGGGATATGAGGGAGCTGATCTAAAACTAAAGCACAATGTTGGTCTGAGGCACAGCATACACATGGAGTACTTCTTTCCTCACCAGAAAGCCACACATTTATTCCAGGGTATAATCCTTGGCAAGGAAATTTCTAACCTGCAGTGGTACTTCTGGAAAGTTCAGCTGGTTTGGGCTGATGCTTGTGGCCAGATTCTAGAATGAGTTCCATGGGGCTAGAGAAGAGGGAGAAGAGTGAAACCCACTGCTGCCTGCCAGAGTGTGAATCCTAGACTGTCTTCCCTATTAGTTTATTTTGAGCTTGAGTAGGGGCACCTCAATCCTTCCCTAGTAGCCTTCCCCAGTAGCCTGGGAGCTGACTTTAGACCTTTTCTGGGGCAGCTCTTGGGCCAGCATTTGTGGAATCTAAATATAGGGTCTGCAGACCCAACCTCACCAAATCTTACTCCTTCACCTACCTCAGCTGTGGTGGAGCACAGGAAAGGGTTCCCTGGGAACTATAGGGATCCATTCACTGTCTGGGACATTGCAATGCTTTTCATTGGGTAGAGTGAGATACAAGTCACAAATACATGACTGTAGCTGTGTGTCTCCTACAATTGCCACCTTCTTATCAAGAGAACAATTTATACAGCCCATTATGGCATTTACTGATTCAGTCATACAGGGCTTGGCTGACTTTTATCCACAAGCACTTTATACTGTCCCAGAGACTAAATGTCCCAATATAATTCATACCATTAAGAAAGCTGCAGGGATAGAGAAAAAAAAGGATTTCAAATAACACCATCTCTTCTTTATTAACAAGAGACAGGGAATCTGAGCATGTTCATAGCACATCACCACTACACCCTACAAACAACTAGCAATTGAGAAAAATCATCATAGTAAGAATAAGAATACCTATAACCAAGGTATCCATCCAGCACTTAGACCGCCAACAAAATACACATAAGCAAAGCCAAAGGTGCTTAATAAACATATGCTACAGGCACAAGTTTAAGAGGTAGGGGAATAAAAATCCTATCTAAACCAATAAACACCCCTAAACAAGAAGCAACCAGTTAAGGTGCTCCAGTTGAGGAGGAATCAGTGCAAGTACTATGGAAGTATAAAAAATGAAAGTGAAAGGACCACACCAAAAGATCAAAACACCTCTCTAGCAATTGTTCCAATTAAAATTAAAACACTGAAATGACAGATAAAGAATACCAAATGGCTTATAAGAAATTTCAATGAGATCCAAAAGAAAATGGAGAACCAACTCAAAGAAACAAGAATAATAATTGAGGAAATAAATGAATAAATTACTAAAGAGATAGATACATTTTAAAATAATGCACATAATTTTTTAAATTAAACAAAAGGTATTTATGGCAATACAAAATTCAGTGGAAAGACATAGAATAGATTACACCAAGTAGAAGAAAGAATTACAATGTTTGAAGATAACTCCTTAGAATTAACCCAGTCAATCAAAAATAAGAACAAAAAATCAAGAGGAAAAAAGTCTACAAGAAATATGGGATTATAAGGCCAAACATAAGACGTATAGAGACTTATAGGCATCCCTGATTGTGAAGAAGAAAAACAGAATGAATGGAAAACCTATTTGAATGAATAATTGAAAAAACTTCCCTGATCGAGATTTACATATCCTGATACAAAAAGCTCAGTGAACACCTGAGAGATTTATTGCAAATAGGGCATCAACAGGGCAAATAGTTATCAGACTAGCCAAATTCAATGTGAGGGGAAAAGTCAAGTAACTTACAAAGGAAAAACATCAGAGTAACAGAAGAATTTGACAAAATCCATAGAATCCAGAAAGGAAAGAAGTCCTATCATTAATCTTATTAAATAAAATAACTGAAAGTCAAATGTTTTGAACATTGCAAAACTAAGTTTCATAAATGAAGGAGCAAGAAACTCTTTCCTACACAAGCAATCACTAAGGTAATTTGTCACAACTAGACCTAATCTACAAGGAATGCTTAAAAGTGTTCTATATATAGAATAGAACGATTGACACTCAGCAGAGTAAAAATACACAAAAAGTTAAAACTCCCATATTTTATTAAATAGTAACATAAGGGAAAGAACAAAGCAACTAGTTAATAATGAAAATGATGACCAGAATTATATCTCCCATGCAACGTTGTTTTAATGTTCCACTTTAAAAAATGTATATTAACTCAGTAGATTAAAAAACAAAACTCAATTATATACTCCTCAAGAAACCCATTTAACTAATAAAGTGTCTAGTATACTTAAGGTAAAGGAATGGAAAAGAATATTCTATGCTAATGATAATCAAAAGCAAGTAGAAAAAACAATTCTCATTTCAGATAAATTGGACTTGAAAGCAAAAATATTAAAAAAGAAAAAGTGGTCATTATATAATGAAAAAGGAATCAATTCCACAATACTAAATATATATTTACCTAACACAGAAGATCCCAGATTCCTAAAACAAATTATACTAAATTGAAGGAAAGAAATATACAGTAGGATCATAATAGCAGGGATGTCAAACTCCACTAACACAATCAAATAGATCATCAACGCAGAAGACCAACAAAGAAATATGGGACTTAAATGGGACTCTAAGACAAATGGACACAACAGGTATTTACAGAATATTCTACCAAAAGCTAATTCAGATGCACTCTTTGCATCAGCACATGGTGTATTTTGCAAGGTAGATTATATATTAGGTCACAAAACATGTCTCAACAAACTTAGAAAAATTAAATCATAGCACATATCCTCTCAGAGCACAGTGGAACAAAATCAGAAATCAATTCCAACAGGAGCTCCAAATCCTACAGAAACACATGAAAATTAAATAATCTGTTGCTGAATGGTCCTTGGGTTATGGACAAAATAAAACTTTAAATTAAATAAAATTTAACTTTAAAAACAAAGGTGACACAAGCTTCCAAAACCTATGGGATACAATAAAAGTAGTGCTAAAAGGAAAATTTAATCTTAAATGCTTACATAAAAAGAGAAAGTTTACAAATTTAAAATCTAATGTAATACCTTAGGAAATAGAAATAAAGAACAAATGATACCCAAAACTAGCAGACAAAAAGACTCACCAAAATGCAGAGCAGAATTACATACAGTGGAAACCAGAAAATAAAAAGTTAAACAAAATAAAAAGATGGTTCTTTGAAAAGTTCAATAAAATTGATAAACTAATAGCCAGAATAATCAGAAATAGAAAAGAAAGAATTCAAATGAGCTTAAGCAGAAATGAAAAATGAGACTCTACAACTGATAACACAGACACACAAAAATATTACTGATAACTACTATGTAATCCTCTATGCATGCAAAACAGAATAACTAGAGAAAATGGATAATTTCCTGAAACCAAACACCCTCCAAAGCCTGAATCAGGAAGAAATAGAAAACCTGAACCAATAATAAGCATTGAGAATTGAACAATAATAATAATTAAAAAATTCCTGACAGAAAGAAAGCCCCAGACTAGATTCATAGCCAAATTCTACCAGACATACAAAGAACTGATAGTATTTCTACTGAAACTATTTCAGAATATTAAAAAGAAGGATATCCTCCCTAACTCATTCTATGAAGTCTTTCACTTTGATACTAATGCCAGGCAAAAACGCAAATGAAAGCAGCAAACCAATATCTCTTAGTAATATAGATGTAAAAATTCTCAAGAAAAGAGTAGCAAAATAGATGTAATAGCACATCAAAACCATAAAATTACTAAATGCATAACACAAATGTTTTCACACAGTAAATGAGAAAATCTCACGAATGTTATGTCGAACCTATGGATGAAAATATCCCAGATTGTATATGAAGCCCGTGCACTGTACTCCATGATTGAACTAATGTACACAGCTATGATTCAATAAAAAAATATATATAATAAAAAAAAATAATCCAAACATGGATTCTTGTTCTTTGTCCACATTTGGAAGGAGCTGAAGGTTTGCTAATTTGAATTTGTTTTCACAGGGTGGGTGGTGATGGTGGTGGTGACAAATGATGGGCAGGAACAGTGGTCTGTCCATAGATTCCCCTCCTGCAGCTGTTGTTAGCAGGAGCAGGGGCACAGCTGCTCAATTATTTGTGCCGCAGAGGTTCTAATGAAATATTGTGGCTCCTTTGAAGGAAAGACTGACCCCAGAACAGAATTAGGCTGTGCTATCTAAGAAAGCTGGCCCTCAGAGACACTTGCTACAGCCCTGAAAGGGAGCATTGTAAAGCTCCCACAATCACAAGCTCCAGCTCATTGATGAAGAAGTGGTTAGTTCCGGTTCCTGGGATCTCAAGATTCAGTCTCTCCCTGCCAGTTTTCCTTGTCAAATATGTCTATACATTACTCCCTGAGGGTGCCCAATTAGATTGTCTCTCAATAACTATTCAGGGACAATCTATCATTTCAACTAAAACAGTAGAGTAAAAAATAGCTAAAAACACTCATGGGAAGAAACAGCAGAAGAATTCCAGCAACATTAAAATAAGAACAGATAACTATCAAAAGAGATTAAAAGGGAGATACAGCAGAAAATACCATCTATAGCAAAATTGATGAAATGTCAGAAATATAATTCAGAATATGGATGGCAACTAAGATGATTGGGACTGAGGAGAAGACGGAAGTAAAAATCCAAAAAATAGTCCATAAAAGTGTCTCAATATATTAGTAAATTTAAAGACAAAGATCCCAAGGATATGGACATAATGAGGAAAGATATACCAGAGCTTAAGGAATTGATAGAGGCATTCTAGGAGCTTTGAAGCACAGTAAAGATCCTCAGTATTGGGGTAGAACATGAAGAAAGAATTTCAGAAATTGAAAACAAGCCTTTGTATTATCCCAATCATTCAAAGAGGCAAGGAGAACAAAAAGAATATTTTCTGAGAGAATTATGGGATTATTTCAAAAGATCAAATATCTCATTTATAGGAATTCCTGAAGAAGAGAATGATCCTGAAAACACTGATACTCTACTTCAAGTCATCATGATGCAAAATTTCCTAAGCATTGTGAGAGACACAGAAATTCAGATAGTAGATGATTTCAGAACTCCAGCACTACTCAATCCAAACAAATTTTCTCCTAGACACATTGTAATTAAAATCGCTAAAGTCAGTAAGAAGGGGAAAATACTGTAAGCAGCCAGGCATAAGAAGTCTTACCTACAAAGGGAAAGATACCAGATGACAGTATATTTTTCAGTGGAAACTTTTCAAGCCAAAAGAGGATGGTCATTTGTTGCAGCCCATATAGCCTATGGCTAGGACGTGTGAGACTTATAAGAAATACCTATATGGCTCAATAATGGAACACCTTAGTGAAAAGGGCATGGAGAGGGATTTAGCTCTCCTAACAAGCATGTGAGCACTCAAGATGAGAGTAGTGGTGAAATGGAAGTCTCTACACCTGTGGTGTTGAGAGGCACAAGATCAGCTATATATTGGGTTGGAAAAGAAGGCAGTCAGGAGCATGAGCATTCTATCATGGATTTCCTTACTCTGACTCTGTCTCCTCTCCTGCCTGCAGAATGCCAGCACAGCATCTCTCTGCTGAAGACTACCAAGCTCTGCCAAAGACTAAGATACATCTTTCTAAGAAGACTGCTTTACTCTCTTTAAGACACACTCTCTCTCTGTAGCTAAAGTAGATAGCTCTCAGGCACCTAAGAAACACTCATGGGAAGAAACAGCAGAAGAAATTGTACCAGAGCAAGATAACTTAGCGGTCCTTATCCAGAACCTAGTTAAGCCAGGCCCAAGACCTGGCCAGTCCTGGGCCCTGACAGTCATTGGCCTTTAAATTTCTTAAACGAAAAAAAATTTTCATCCCAGAATCATGTAGCTAAACTGAGTGTCATTTGTGATGGGGCAAGCAGATATTTTACTGGCATGCAAATGTTAAGGAACTTTGCCATAATTAAACTAGCTCTATAGGAAGTACACAGATCTATTCTTCATAACGACCAGCAAGATAGTCCATCACCAAAGTAAACACACCCAGGAATTAAAGGACAAAGCATAGTTTCCATGATGGCACAAGGAATAAACATAAGCTTTAGACATTTGGAAAATGAGATGACAAAAGCTCCACTGCACCTATCCATTCTCTCAATAAATGTGAATGGCTTGAATGTCCCACTAAAGAGGCATGAGCTGGCTGACTGAATACAAAAGCTTAAGCCCAATATTTGCTCTCTCCAAGGAACACACCTAAACTCTAAGGATAAAACAAGACTCAGGGTGAATGGATGGAAAACAATAATCCAGGCAAATTGAAATCAGAAAAAAGCAGGGCTTGGAATCTTATTTGTAGATACAATCAGATTTAAACAAACAAAAATAAAGAAGGATAAGGATGGACACTACATATTTTTCAAGGGAAACACACAACATGAAGAGATTTCAATAATTAACATTTATGGACCCAACCTAAACACACCTCAATATATAAAACTAACCTGAAGTAATTTGAAAAATATGATATCTTCCTGCACCATAGTTGTTAGAGATTTTTACACCTATTTGACAGTACTGGACAGATATTCCAAGTAGAAACTAAACAAAGAAATAATGGATTTAAACACAAGAATAAATAAACTTAAAAGACATATAAATGAACTTAACAAAACATTTCATTCTAATGAAGCTGAATATTCATTTTTCTCATAAGCCCATGGTTCATCTTCCAACATTGATCATATCTTTGAACACAAGTCTAACCTAACAAAAATAAAAACAATAGAAATTACTCATTGTACCTTCTTGGAACATCACAAAATAAAAATTGAACTCAACAACATCATAAGTCTTCACTCTCAGTTAAAGTAGTGGAAAATAAATAAAATTAAGCTGAATGATATCTGAGTCAAAGGTGAGATTAAGAAAGAAATCATTAGATTTATTGAACAAAATGATAATGAAACCACAAGCTATCAAAACTTTTGGGATGGTGAAATGGCAATGATGCTAAGAGGAAAATATATAGCATTAAATGCTGTCATCCAAAAAACAGAAAGACAACAAATCAGCAACCTAGACCATCTCAAGCAACTTGAAAAGGAAGAACAATCCAATCCCAAACCTAGCAGAAGAAAGAAATGAAATTAGGGTAGAATTATATGAAATTGCAAGCACAACAATCATTAGGAAGATTAGCAAAAAAAAAAAAAAAAAAAAAGAAGAAGAAGTAAAGTTGATTCTTTGAGAAGATTAATAAAGTTGATAAACCCTTAGCCAGTTTAATCAGAAACAGAAAATAAGATCTTTAATGACTTTAATCAGAAACAAAATTGTGGAAATAACAACAAATACCAAAGAAAGACAAATGATCCTCCACAATCCTATATGATCCTTCTTGTAGAAACCTCTGTGATATGAAATATGAAAATATAGAGGGAATGGACCAATACCTAGAATTACATCACCTTAATAAACTCAGCCAGAAAAAATCAGAAATTTTGAATAGACCTATCTAAAGCACTGAAAATGCAATAACAATACAAAATCTTCCAAAAAATAAAAGCCCTGGGCCAAATGATTTCACACCAGAATTCTATTAAAACATCAAAGAGAAACTAGTACCTATATTGCATAACCTATTCAAACATAGATATGTAAGAAATCCTCCCCCAACACATTTTACAAAGCCAATATCACCCTCATTTCAAAATCAGGAAAGAGCCAACTAAAAAGGAAAACTTTATTTCAATATAATGAATAAATATTGATTCAAAAATATTCAATAAGAATATTGCAAACAGCATAGAATTACACATTAAAAAGATTATTCATCATGACCAAGTGGATTTTATCCCAGGGATTCAAGGTTGTTTCAACATGCATAAATCCATAAATGTAATTCATCACAGAAATAAATTAAAAAACAAAAACTATATAATTCTTTCAATTGACACAGAGAAGACTTTTGACAAAATACACATTTTTGATAAGAACACTTAAGAAAATAGGCTTAGGTGGCACATTTCTTAAACTGATAGAAGTCATCTATAACAAACAAACCCGCATACAATATTATATTGAATGGAGTAAAACTGAAATAATTTCCATGCAGAACTGAAACTACACAGGGATTCCCACTATTATCATTACTACTCAACATAGTGCTATAAGTCTTAGCCATTGCAATCAGACAGAAGAAGGAGATCAAGGGTATTAAAATAAGAATAGAAGTGGTCTAACCTTGGTTCTTTCAGGATGACATTATCTTAACCTGGAAAAACCCAGGGAATCAACTACAAAGCTGTTTCAAGGAATATAGTAACATCTCAGAATAATAAAAAAACAATCAACGTCCACAAATTAGTAGCCTTCATATGTGCTAATAACAGTCAAGATGAGAAAAAATAAAAAACAAATACCTTTTATGTTATCTCTAAAGTAGATAAAATACTGGAAATATATCTAACAAAGGATATAAAGGATCTCTATAAAGAACTATGAAATATTGAGAAAAGAAATGACAGATGTTACCAAATGGAAAAACATACCATGATTATGGCTGGGAAGAATCAATTATGTTAAAATGTCCAAACTACTCAAAGAAATCTACACATTTAATGCAATCCCCATCAAAGCACAAATGTCATACTTCAAAGAGCTGGAAAAAAATAGTAATTCATGTAATATGGAATCAGAAAAAAAACAAATATCCAATACAATTTTTAGAAAATAAACAAAAATCTGGAGGCATCATATTACCAGACTTCATGTTATACTACAAGCCTATAGTGATCAAAATAGCATGGCACTGGCACGAAAATAGAGGTGTAGATCTATTGAATAGAATAAAGAACCTGAAGATGAACTATGACACATGTAACCATCTGATGTTTGATAAACCAAATAGAAGCATGCATTAGAGAAAGTAATCTTTATTTAATAAATGGTACAGGGAGAACTGGTTAGACACAAGTGGAGGACTGAAACTAGACCCACACCTCTTATCATTGATAAAAATTGACTCTCACTGTATAAAAGATTTAAAGTTAAGACATGAAACAATAAACATTCTAGAGGAGACTATGGGGAAAAGGCTTGACAAAATTGGCCTGGGAAAAGAATTTATGAAGAAGACCACCTTGTTAATTTCCCCAACATAAAAAGTAAATGAATGGGACAAGATCAATCTAAAATGCTTGTGCAGGAAAGGTGTAGTGGTGTATCCCTTATCTGCCTGAGAATGGCGGGCTTGCAGAGCCCTTGAGAAGGAGGAGAGATGGTCTTGGAGAGGAGGGTGATGTAGGTCTTGTTGAGTGAGAAATAGAAATGACATGAACATCACACTGGAGAAAGGCCTTATGAAAAAAAACAAAGAAAGTGATGATATGAACATAGTATTGCTCAACAAGAAGAGGAATGAAAGAGTCTAATGAAAGTCGCCCTTTAAATGCAGGTGTTTTGTAATTAGGAATCTGTAGGGTGTGACAAGAATTGAGATATTTGCTTTAAAACAAAGTTTTATTTATAGCTGTGATGCACATACATAAAAAAAAACATAATCTATCTGTTAAGCATTGGTATTTGCAAGTCTGCATAGGAATGGGGCAAGATAGGAGCTGCAACAGTGATTGAGAGTAGCGTCTAATACATTCACTTCTGTGAAATCAATGTTTTTCGAACTTAAGACAGCAGAAAAGGAAAAACTCAACAACCAGAAGCAACACCCATAGTTGTAGATACTTCATTAAAAGGTGAAATTGCCTTTGATCCCAGAAGAGCCTATTGCTTTCGGTTCGTGATGGATTTTTGTGATGGAGGAGATATGAATGAGTATGTGTTTTCCAGAAAGTCCAATTTTAGAACAAACAACAGTTTTATGCTTCAACTGAACAGTGCTCTGGATTTTTCATGCATAAAACCAGATCATCCACTGAGATCTTAAGCCTGACAACATCCTGCTTTCTCAAAGCAGGTTGGAGACCAGTGACTTGAAGCCCACACTGAAAGTGGCCAATTCTGGTCTAGGTAAAGTTTGGTCAGTCTCTGGGAAAAACCCAGAAGAACCTGTCAGTATAAATAAGTGTTTCCTTTCCACAGAATATGGAACATATTTATTTCTACATGGCTCCTCAAGTGTGAAAATGGCATTACACAGCAGAAGTTGACTTCTTTGCTTTGGAGGTTATCATCTGGGCAATGCCAGATGGATCACATTCAGAGACAGAGACAAGGAACAATTTACTGAGGAGTTATGTAAAACGAGGAACTGAGATCATGCCTGTTGGCAAAGCTCTTCTGGAAAATCTCAAAATAGAACTTCTCATTCCTGTGAAGAAAAAGTCTGTGAACAGGTGAATGAAACAACTGATTAAGGAAATTCTGGCTGCCAGCCCTCAGGTTCATCCAGATGTTTTTGAATTAGAACTTAAATTAACAAATTGCATTTAAAGATAGCAGCTAGGACATGTGATACATATTTGCAAATACCTTGGATGATATGCTGCTTCTGTTTTAACAGTGATACAACATAATGTGGGTAAAAAAGTATATAAAAAGCTCAACTCCACCTTCTAAGGTTTTAAAACTTACTATGGAGTGTTTTGGTTGTTCCTCATTTTTTCTTAAATCCAAGCTGGCCATTTTATTCATATGCTTCAAATGTATATTACCAATGTGAGTGTAAATGTTTTAAAAATGATCATTGATAGAAGTTTGGCAGGAAAATTCTCTAAGAGATAAGAAAAGAAGAGGTCCAGTTTTCTGGAATTATTTCTCTAAGTATTTTAGATATTTCTCGTCAGTATTAGGAATTTCCATGGAATAAGAGCTTTGTATGCTGCTAATGCAACCTTTTAAACATTGTAAAGGAAGCATATATGTATGTATTTAGGTATATGTAAATATATGAATGTGCCCATTTTGTATTCCATATGACGAAAATGCCACTTCTGTTTAAATTATTTCATGTAGGTTCAGGTTTTTGAGATTTTCTGGTGAAATCAGTGATGATAAATAAAAGAATCTTCCTAATTTTCCTACCCTTTCTCTCCCAATAATTAAATTATATTAAGTCTTTTTTCTATATCTGTAATGTTATACAGATTTTTTTGAAAACATCATTTTGGAGGCGTTACAATTATTTGATTAAACATCAATGAAACTAAGTAATTCAAAGCTGCCTAATTATGTTTGAGTTTTCCAGTGCCCAATAATAACTTCAAGAGTAGAGTTGAATTAGTCACATGATCATGTGGTAGCAGATTGGCAAATACATTAGTGATTCAGTCGGGATTTGTTTAGGTAACTGGGCATTTATTCAACCAATCAAACCACTACACTGGGATATACCTGTACTTGAACTTTTATAATCTGATATAAATGTGAACACAGGATACTTCTGTTTCTGAAAACCTGCTGTATATGAAATATAATACTTGGTATATTAATTTTTGGTTTCCAGGCTTCATTGCCTAAGCCTCAGCATAAAGTTGAAGAAACCAGATGTTGGGAAGCCTGTTTCTGTCCATGCTTGTGTTTCACAGAATCATCCACTGGCAACTTTGACAGGTGGTTCAGACTGGTGGCCCACAGGCACAAGAGGGGTATAGAGAGACCATGGCTTCTGCCTTCCATAAGAACTGTGAGTGGGTTTGGTGCTGAGAGGGCTATTTCTCTGCACAACAACATTTTGCAGGATCAACTGCTGGAGACTTCCCAAGGAGAGTGGTACAGAGAAACTGTGGCCATTTCCTGCCATAGCAACTGTAAGAGTGCTCTGTGCTTAAAGGTTTGTTTTTTATAAAGTGGGGGTGTGGCCCCAGCCATGACAACAACTGAGAGCGGAGACACACCAGTTGGTCAGATTGATGGGGTACTTTGAGAGTCATATTTGTATGTTAAGGAAACATAGGCACTCAAACTGATCTGAGGGGGAAAGGATTTGGAATTCCAAGGAGTAAATAGGGAGAGTGCTCTCCTCATCTCAGGAGAAACTGGGAGGGTGGACAGGAAGAGAAAGAGCCTGGCATAATGTACTTGCAATGATATACTAGACTCCCTCCCCAAGAACTGGCTGTCCTGGCTTAGAAAGAATGCTCTGAATTCCCTATCATCATTTCTCTCTAGTGGCTGGAAAAGCAAACTATGAGCCCTGGTGAGAGTTAACAAAGTACCCATAGGTGCCTGCATTCCAGGCACAATATGTCTTGCTCTTCCAATAACTTTGGGAGAAGTAGAGACCAAGAAACTCCCTGAGAATTATAGGATACCTCCTAAAGCTTGGAGAATTTTCATGCTCCATCTGGAGAACTTGATTCCATGACTTGGCAATTGTGAACTGAGCTTTAATAAATATGCTTGCTCAAATGTCCTTTTTGTAAAGTAATTTTTGTTCTATCATGTATATATCTAGTAATTGGATTCTGGGTTCAAATTAAAGGTCAAATTTTAGTTCTTTGAGACTTGTCCATACTTCTTTCCATCAAAGCTGTATTAGTGTGCAATGACACCAGCAGTGCAAAAGTGGTCCCTTATATCCACATTCATACCAGCATCTGCATATTTGGGATTTCTTGATGTAGGTTAATCTCACTTGAGTTAAGTGATATCTCAGAGTGGTTCCCATTTCCATTTCTGTGATGATTAGAGATTATGAGAATTTTTTCATGTTTGTTGGTCATTTAGAGAAGTTTTTGTTCAAGTCCCTTCTCCACTTATAAATGAGGTTGTTTGCCATACAAGTATATTCTAGCAAGGGGAGGTGGAGATGTTGGAGAGGAGGGGGGAGGAAGGAGCATGATAGGCAGGAAGAGGGAGGTCAATTGGTAGGCTCTAACCAAACGTGCACAATGTGAGGCTGTTTAGCATGTCCCCTGGGTGAAGGGCTCAATTATAACTTAAACTTTACTTTAGAATTGAAAAGAATGTAATCTAAACATTTGTACCCTCATATTAATATGAAATAAAAAATTAAAGACGTTAATATAGGCTTCTTGGTATATTAACCAGAAATAGAAATGAAAGGAATATAATAATCTCAATATGATAGGAAAAAAAAAGAAACCACACTGGTATTGTGGATATAAAAGATAGTCTCTGAATACTATAAACATCTAGATGCTCATAAATGTGGAAACATGGAGTAAATGAACAAATTCTTGGAAAGACACAACCTCTTTAGGCTAAATCCGGAAGAAATGTAAATCCTTAACAGTCAAATATCAAGTAGTGAAATTGAAGAAGCAAAAAAAAATCTTCAACCACCAACAACAAACAACAAATATACTGGATTAGATGGTTTCACACCCAAATTTTACCAACCCTACAAAGATGAACTTGTACCTATACTGTGGAAATTATTCCATAGCATTGGAAAGGAAGGAATCTTCTCCAACTCATTCTGTAAAGCCTATATCACTTTGACACTAAAGCCAGAAAAGGTTTCAACAAAAAGGAAAACTACAAACCTATATCTGTTATGGATATAGATGCAAAATTTTCAGGAAATTCTTAACAAACCAAATTCAGCTGCAAGTGGGCTTCATCATAGATTCAAGGGTGATTCCACATATGCAAATCTATAAATGTAATTCTTCACATTAAAATAGGAAGAAAAAGTCCATATTACTTTCTCAATAGACAGAAAAAGCTTTTGAAAAACGTCAGTACTTTTTAATGATAATAATTGTTACCAATATAGTCATACATGGGACATACTTTACAATCATAAAAGCAATATGGAAGAAACCCATGCTCAACTTCATGCTCAGAGGAGAAAAGCTGAAAGCATTCCTACTTTTAAATGGAACTAGACAAGGTTTCCCACTCTCATCATTTTTATTCAACATTGTTCTAGAAATGCATGCCGGAGAATCAGACAAGAAAAAGAAATCCAAGGTGTACAAATGGGAAAAGAAGAGGTCAAACTATAGGTCTTTGCTGACAATCAGATCTTATACATAGAAAACCCAAATATTTAGCTAAAAAACCTCCTGGAATTGGTAAATAAATTCATCAAAATTCATCAAAGTCTCTGATTAGTAAATAAATGTACATAAATCAGTAGCTTTCTGAGCATAAAATCAATAACCACAAAGAAAACAAAATATTTAAGAGTATACTTTACTAAAGAGGTAAAATATTTCTGTAGGAATAATTAAAAAGTACCAATGAAGTAACTGCAGAGGATGTAAAGAGGTGGAAAAATTACCATGGCCATGCATCAGCAGAATCAACATTGTTAAAATATCTATATTATCTAAAGTGATTCACAGATTCAATGCAATTCCTATTTTAATACCAATGTTATTTTTTCCAATCTAGAAAAATAATCCTATATTTTGTACAGAACTTGAATAGATCCTGAACAGATTATGTTACCTTGTGCATTAACCAGAATCCACAGAGAAATGAAACGCATTAGCAAGAAAAGAACAAGTGATCCCATCTCAGGGTAGGCAAAGGACTTGAAGAGAAA
>CAUYON010099084.1:0-16118 GCA_963573935.1 Arctocebus calabarensis | reverse complement strand
CTATAATACAAGGCCTTTCTCTAGTATACAATAACAATATTCCTGTGTATGGTAATATGCTAGGATTTCAGCATAGCTGCTGGCCAATAACACTTGCTCAATACATTTTCATAAATTAAACTAAAATCACACCAGAAACTTTAAATGCATGAAACCGTAATCTGACAGACAAAAGATTATAAATTGAATAGATTTCTAAAGGTACACTTTGAAGTAAGCTTTAAACATTTTATTACATACATATTATATATCTAGTAACCTCAAATGAGTTGATAATAAATTCAGTAAAAAGATCTATTTGCTGTCCTATATAGAAGATGATTGTTTTTTAAATTACCTGATATAAGTTCACAAGAACATTCAGCTACTGTACAAGGCAGCTTGCATATACCTGTCTGACCCATATAATCACCCTGAAAATAGGTACTACTATTTATCTCTACTTTCTCAAGAAGATAGAAGGAGTCTGTAGAGATTCCCAGACTTCTAAGACTGGACAGTTTACATGTGTTAGGGTCACGAGTTCAACTCATGTTTATCTTCCAAGGATGTACTTTTTTACACTAACTAAGGATCCATGGAAAGTATGAATTTGAGGGTAAATTTCAACTGTATTAATAAACCGTTCTAATCATATATACACACACATGTGCACACATATACATACACATGAATGTGTGTGTACACAGGACACATCCCAGCCCCGAAGAGGGCCAGTGTGGAAGCTAGGAAGACCATTTAGGGGAATAAAGTTACTATAATACACACGTAAAACTTGTTTGTTTGAATGAAACATAAATTAATGTTTTGTTTGGACTTAATTTTTGTTCGTCCTCAAAAATTCTTCTAATAGATAATGTCGATTAACATAAAACCTAAGTTTATGATTTGGGCTGTTTCAAAATATTTATGTGTTTTTCTGTCTCAGAAACATATACATATAGGTTTACATATATATGTAAGTTTTATACATGGCAGGCATATGATATGCTTCTAGTATGTAAATATCTATATGTACACTGACCTATCTCATCTGTCTGAACAGATAGCTTATCTATTTCTCTCTGTCTCTGTCTCTCTCTCTTCTTCTTCCCTCACACATATCATTAGGCAAGAGAAAATTGCCTAATATTATCTTCAGAGCCATCTATTAAAAAATATTTATTCCCTAATGGGCAATATTATTTCCAATTGGTATTCTGATTGAAGGAAAGGGTGCACTATTTGTAGTCCTATAGTAATCTATGCCTTATGTTTAAGATCAATTATTAGAGTTAACTTAATTTTATACTTTATAATACATATTAAAAATGAGCTATTAAGTGGGCAACTAATACCTGAGTTCATGGTGACACACAACTGGTGGTGGGAAGTTTGTAATATTTTACATACCAGGAAAGAACTTTTCTCGGAGCTTCCCATGAACACATGTAGTCTAGGAACCTGGCAGATGTGATTGATTGTGAATATGTACCCCGGATGGGTCTGTGATTGGGGACAAAGAGGATCCTATCTCAGCACCACTGTTTTCTAATTCTTCTTCTTCCAGCCCCTGCTGCCATGTTATAGCTGAGAGAAAAGCAAAGCAGTGGGTCCCCCCTTTCTCTCCTCTTGTACTCAAAGGAAAGTAAATGTGGAAATTTTTAAGGTGCCTTTCACATTGAATGAGAGCTAGCAAAGCTTATGGAATGTCCTTTATCGTAAAGATTGAATAAATTTTTTTTTTGCAGAAGCAGGAGCTTATTTTTTAAAGTTGACAATAGCGTATTCAGGATGAGAAAATAAAGACAGCTCTGCTGATTTGTGGCTTATTATACATAATATATTTCCAACAATTATAAAACAAAATTCATAACACTTCTTTCTGATGCTTCTGAGTATGGAGATTGAGATGAAGTTTTGCATCTAACCAGGAAACGCTATCTCCAGAAGAGAGAGAGAGTTGTTTTGGTATGCTTATCTATGGCACTGCAGCCAAACCTCTTCAACGGAGGAAATTTCTTAAATTATCACTTGGTGCATATGACAGTGTAAGGTCAATCCACATGTTACAAATCCATGTCGTGATAAGGCTTTAAAGCTCTTTGAATGTGTAATTGTTACCTCTTCTATTTACCATAAAATTAGAAATATTATAAACGGGATTACAACTCCATTATGCCAAAAAATTTGAAAAGGAAAAGAAATCAAACTGTTTTATTACTCTAACATGCATATTATAAGGGAAACATGAGAGGAAGTGTAAGAAAAACAGCCTTGTAGTGGAACAGACGGTCTTCCCGTCTCCAGTCTGTCCTTGGTACCTATGAGACCTTTATCTGTCTGAAGCTACTGTTTGTAAAATAGAATAATAACAAAACTGTCAGGAGGATCAGAAATGACCCAGGAGAAGGTTCTAAGATGTAATGTGTACTGTAGAGAGGAATCACTATTTAAATTAGATGAAATAAGGTTGAATTTATACTTTTAAACAAGATTTAATCAATAAAAAAAAAACTGTGTCTGTGCATATACATAGATCACTACAAAAGTTTCGAGACAGACTGTGTTAGGGCCCACTATTTCACTTCCAAGGAGCACAGTCCAGAGTCCTTTCTGATAAACTCACGCTAAGTTTCAAATCGCTCAGCTCATTGGTGTTGCTGGGAGTGCTCCATTTATTTCCATTGACAAGGATTTTACATTTCTTCCTTTTAGTGTATCTCAAAACTTCTGTAATGACCCACATATGTGTATATATCCAAATAATTAGAGAACCTTTAGATTGCATGTGATTTATATGCCGGCCAGCTCACATTCCTATTTAACACAAAATCTGATACACAACTTTCCTGAAATGAATTCATTCAGCTTTGCTTAAACCTTTCCCATGACGGAACCTCAGAAGACTGCGTTTGTTTTCAAGGCAGAGATGATGGTTCATGAAGCACATCTGCTTCCTGATGGTTTTTCTTTTAAGCCATCACTTCTTCTTTGTGACCGATATCTGAAGCCATTTTTTTACATGTGACTTTCCGATTAACCTTCCAATGGAATTTCTTTAGCTCACCAGCCCAACTCTGAACTCACCAACTCACCAGACTGAGCAAAACAAGAGATGTGGGTTAGACCTGAACGTGGTTCAAGAAAAGCATTCGCTCTTTCTTCAAACCTACTTCCTTTCTTTATAATGAAACCAAAGGGGGTATCTGCATTTTGAGAGACACATTCATATTGTCAGTTCATGTTAAGTTCCATTAATTTCAATGTTTAGGTCTTACTTAGTGGGGTCTCTACTTGAATATCTGGTCATTGCGAGGTAGTAGGGTCGCAGCGGTAATCTGAGATTCCTCATCCTCATAACTCTTGGCTTTCCTGATGCAATTTCTATTAATTGTACCTCCTTGAAAACAAAACTATAAAACTCTCCAGGCACAATTTGTAACAGAATGTAGTTAAATCTGCACCATAAATTTACTCTTTACGTCAGTGTAATTTACTCACATTGTTTCTATTTAATTCAATCTTAAGGCCATTAAAGTCTAAGATGATTCAAAAGCTTATTTTGGTATAATTCATTATTCATTTATGTTTTTAAACATGAAGATAGGTATGTTATCTCCAAATGAAATTAGCACATTCAATAAGGAACGCAATATTGAATATCTAAAGTTTTGCCTTTATGGCAAGGGCACATGAGGTACTTTTTACTCCATTGATTCACATTCATGACCCAAATAAGGTTAATGCTTATGCACAGAGTACAATTAAATCAAGGTTAGACAAAAAGTCTGCTCTAGTACAAGACAGAACACTAAGAAACTGCATAGTACTGTTGAAATTTGCATTAGTGTTCATTCTTAATAATACATGATCTAGTTTTACTACATATTAACACAGGGCTTTGGTTTAACCTACTATTGATTCTAATTTTCTAAACTATCCCTTTTAATAATGTGATAACTTTTAAGTAATACTTAACGTGATTACATGATTCACTTATTAAAATGGAAAATTTTTCATTCATAGTACTTTTAAATCCGATATGTAAAAAATAATTCTTATAGGAAAATTTACAAATTTTCCTCTTAAAAGTAGTCAAGGTATAGTTCTGTTTAAGAATATACTGTCATGGGTGGTGCCTGTGGCTTGACCAGTAGGGTGCCGGTCCCATATACCAGAGGTGGAGGGTTCTAACCCAGCCCCAGACAAAAACTGTAACAACAACAACGAAATAAATAAATAAATAAATAATATACTGTCATGTTAAAGTTCTCACATTTCAAATTATTTAAGTACACAATGACTAACATTGCTAAAATTTGCTTTAAAAAAGAATTAAAATACTTAATGAGTAGTCATAGATTTCAATTGATTTGTATTTTAAGAAATACAGGTATCATACTATTTCCATTAAGGTACAATGGAATACAAAAATATACCAAGAAGGGCAATTTTGAAATTGTGTGATAGTGAATCAGAGGGTTTGTGCTGTCTGCTATTTGTACATACATTAAGAAACAATTTTGCAGGTGGCGCCTGTGGCTCAAAGAAGCAGATCGCTGGCCCTGTATGCCGGAGGTGGCCAGAAACTGCAAAAAAAAAACGAAAGAAAGAAAGAAAGAATTTTGCCTTTTGTTTTCCTATTATTCTGACGCATAACTACAAAAATTACACAACTGAATTTGGTGTTTTAATGAATAAGAGTAGTTGCTTTTCTTGAATCTGTATTTTGTGTTACAATGAGATAAATATTTTGAAGTGAATTTATCTAATTACACTTACGCTGACCTCATCTGTAAAACACAGCCGTGGAAGCACACAGCACACATTGAACAATTCCGTTATTGTTTCCAAATCCTAGTTTTCTGGACAGATATGTGTTGGCAGAACTGCTATGATGCATGCTACATGCAACTGCTTATCTTAGTGTCAGTTTTCATATGAAAAACAATTACACAAATTCCATCATTATCAGGGTGACTTCATGTGCCAATTCAAACACCAGCTGAACAATTTTGCTACAAATTTTGAAATGGTCAGGAGCATATCCTTCAAGATGTACATTCTTTTAATTCTCTGTAGCCTCAGAAAACTTGCCTGTCGCTTTAGAAAAGATTCCCTAATCTGCACGGCCAATCTTAATCTCCTGCCTGAGCTCAAATTCTATTGTATGGTTACTGTCACTTTGATGTTCATTTCCAAATCAAATTTTATTTATTAGAAACAAAGAAATAGCAATTCTATGAAACGCCTGTCTTTCCACAACTCTACCTCCCTCAACTGTTGTTATTGTTGTTGTTATTTTTTTTACAGAGCCAACATCATTCTTCTAATCTTGCAGCTTCAAAAGTTAACATAGCTTTCATGTACTTTCTGAAATCCACTTAGTCCACAAATTTGAAGTTTCCTTTCAAAAGTATCACTTCCCCTCCATTTTCATTGTCATATTCCTAATCAAGGTCATCACTAACTCATATCTAGTCATAAATGGTAACATTCCATAGGAAATTCCAAATATTACTTTAAAAAATTTTATCCAATTCCTATTCAAATTCCCCTTCTCAGTCTAAAAATCTTCATCTTAAACTTTTAAAACTCAAGTATATAATAACTAGTCTTACAAATTTATGTTTAGCTCAAATAAAAGACATAGTTAAAATAGCCAAGCAACTGAACACAAATTATTATAACTGATTTTTCCAAAGACATTATTAATTTACCTTTGCAGCTGGTATTTGGGGGGGGGGGGTGGAGTGGATATTAAAATGCCAAAGACGGGAGAAAAGTGTAATTTGGAATTTAGGTGGCAAGGTCTTGACAATTTCAACTGTTTTCTGGATCACTGAGTAAAAATGAAAGAAAGGAGGAAGGGAATTAGAGGTAAATCACATTTTTTAAAGTGTTTATACTTTCTCTATAGTATTATAACATGCGAGATACATAAAATACACAGTATTTCAATAACCTTGTAATTAATTGGTCTTTTTACCTGTCGACACTTCCCTTCTCCAATCTATTTACAGGCGAATTCATGAGGAATCCTTCCAAACAACAGCCTATGTGCATCATTCTCTGATCAAATTCCTTGATCAGTTTTTCACTGCCTTCAGAGTAAAATACACAAGCCTTGACTTAGAATTTAAGGCTCTCATAAACCTGCCCTTAAGCTTCCACATCCACTTTATTTAAGGTCTGTGCTGGGGACCTATGACTGATCAAGTTTTGTTTAAAAAAAATTACAATTCTTTTGGCCCTAACCCTAATCCTAAACCAGAGAATCCCAACTATAAGACAACTCACACGTAAATACAAAAGGGTAAACATCCCCTATGCCGCCCAGACTGTAGAAGGCAACCAGGGAAATATGCCACGTTTTTACATGTGTGTGCATTTTTCCAAATATATGCCATGTGAAAATAATAAACTCACATGCCTGTTGCCTCTTCTATATTTACACAAAGGGTAAAATACACTATACCTCTCTTATTTTCCCCTTGTGGATTATTTCTTTTTGGCATTTACACACAGCTTCCCCTTCCTTCTCCCTTCCTCCCCGCACCCTCCCTCACTTTTCTTGTATTGTTTAAAGCACACACCATTTTACCATAGTTTATTTCTCTACTCCCAAATTGCTGCCATTTAGATCATTATAATGCTTTACAAAGACAAATAATATTTTAGTGAATGCTACTAATATACTTGTTATAGGTCAGCTTTCATACATACAACTATTCAGGTGGAAGAAATTCCCAGAAGTGAAGTTGCTCGAACAAAAGGTGTGGCACAATACTAATTTTAAATATATTTCCAAATACATGGGCAAAACTTAAATTTTCATCAATAACGTATGAAAGTATCTTTTTCTCTTATCTTTACCAACAAAGAGAATGATCAAATATTTTATCTTTGTTAAGCTAATAAGAAAAAAAATGATATGTGGTTGTGGTTTCCCTTCCCAATTCTCTTTGGGAAAGGCTGAATATCTTCCCTATATTTCAAGCCATTTCCCTTTTGTCATCGATGAACCTGAATGTCTGTCTTTTTTGATCACTGTTCTCTTGATCTTTTGGCCTTTTACATAGTTATGCAAACTCTTAATGTATTAGAAAAACTATTCCTTGTCGGGGATAAAAATTGCCAATATTTCCTGAGTTTATCTTTTAACTTTGCTTATGGTAAGGATTTTTTATCTTTGAAATTATTTTAAATTTAATTTCATTTTAAAGTTTTTTTGATGAAGAATTCTATATTTCTTCTGGACTTATAAAGGACTTCTCCCCTCTAATAATTTTCTAAATTATCTTTTTTTTTTTTTTTTGAGACAGAGCCTCAAGCTGTCACCCTGGATAGAGTGCTGTGGCATCACAGCTCACAGCAACCTCCAATTCCTGGGCTCAAATGAATCTCTTGCCTCCACCTCCCAACTAGCTGGGACCACAGGCGCCCGCCACAATGCCTGGCCATTTTTTGGTTGCAGCCATCATTGTTGTTTGGTGGGCCCCGGCTGGATTCGAACCTGCCAGCTCAGATGTACGTGGCTGGCGCCTTAGCCCACTGAGCCACAGATGCTGAGCCATAATTTTCTAAATTATCTTAATCTTTTATAATTTAATTTTAATACGCATCTTCCAAGACTGACAGCACCACTTTTAAAACTTTCTTAGGACCTAATTTCTAAGGCTAGAGTTTTGAATGTCATGACATTGTATCTGGAACCCAGAAAGGATGAATTTTTCTATCAATTCATCAATCCCTTTAAACATCTTCCTATGTACATTTAGGCCCCTCCTGAAGACCTCCTGATCTCCAGCCCCTTCAGGCCAGAGGAATACCACCACTTACTATACCTTCTTCTCTCCTGTCTCATACCTTACCCCTTTCTGCGAAGCTCTACCTTTGCTCTTATCCAACTTCCCCTGTTGGTTCCACATCTTTCAGATTGTGAATTGAGCTACAATAAACATTTGTGTTCAGAAGTCCTTTTGATAAAATGACTTATTTTCCTTTGGGTAGATACCCAATGGTGGTATTGCTGAATCAGCCTAAGTGCCCATCAATTCATGACTGAATTAACAAAATGTGGTGTATATACACCATGAAACATGACTCAGCCATAAATAGAAATGAATTAATGTTTTTTGCAGCAATTTGGTTTACACGGGAGACCATTATCTGAAGTCGAGTATCTCAAGAATGGAAAAATAAATACCACATGTACCCACTAACAATTTGAAGCTAATTGATGGGCATAAAGAAAAGTAAAAGTCATTGAAAATCAAGAAGAGGGGAGAACGGAGGACAGGAAAGGTAAACACCTATCTAATAAGTGCAATGAACACTGTTTGGGTGATGCGTACACTGACAGCCTTGACTTAAGCATTATAAAAGTATCCATGTAACAAAAACATTTGTACCCCCTTAATATTTTGAAATTAAAAGAAAAGAAAGACTAGGCCAGCATGGTGACTCATGCCTATAATACCAGCACTCTGTGAAGCTGATGCAGGTGGATTGCCTGAGCTCGGGAGTTTGAGACCAGCCTGAGCCAAGAGTGAGACCCCCCCCCCATCTCTACTGAAAACAGAAAAACCAGCTGGGCATTGTGGCAGGTGCCTGTGGTCCTAACTACTTGGGCAGCTGAGGCAAAAGGATTGCTTGAGCCCAGGAGTTTGAGGTTGCTATGAGCTCCGATACCATAGCACTCTACCCAAGGGAACAGAGTGAGACTCTGTCTCAAAAAAAAAAAAAAATTAAATTTAAAAAAGAGGGATGCATTGTAAATAGCAAGCATTATTACATCATGGGATTGAGATTATTACTTTAAAATATCATGTCTGTAAGATCTGGTCCTATTGGTATTTTTGGCAAGCCTAATCACCATAGCCTCCAAAACAAATTCTTTTTTTATCTTTAATCATCTTTTCCTCTTCATCTTAATTGAATCATTTGTTTTCTTTGAGAATCATACTTTCTTCCCAACCCACTTAGGCCAAGCCATTCATTCTTAAAGGAGAGAAAATCTGCCCGCTCTTGCTCCCTTGTAGGCTCTCATTCCAGAGCTGTTCAACAGCTTTCTCCTCTACAGTTCACTCCCTTGGCTTGTAAGAATCTCTCCTCATTTACCAAGCCATCTTCTACGGCATCTCTAGCTCATGCTCATGTTTTCTCAAGGACTTTAGCACCTAATTCAAATCAACCTCCATTTAAATTCGAGGTTCTAGAGCAAGACTGTGAGGACTGTCATACCCATGTGTAAGTAAGCCAACTTCTTTGTGCTTTAATTATTTTAGGTATAAAGTGAGAGTAGTCCCGGTAACTACTTCCTAAATTTGCCAATTTTATTATTAAGATTAATGTAGATGTTATATATAAAATTCTACATGGCTGCCATGTAGAAGGGACTCAACAGACATTAATCATCATTACTAAAGCTTTCCCCAAAGTCACCAATGTCTTCTTAACTACCAAATTCACTACTCTTCTTTCCTCTATAGCATTGGATAGAATTAAGCACTTACGTTCACAGATTTTCTTCCTCTGTTTAAAAGCCATTCTCTTGGTTTCAGGAAGACTGTGTCCTCTCCAACTCTGTGGCCTTCCCTCTTTCTCGCCTTCTTGTCTCTCTCCTTTCCCTGCTCCTAAATGCACATATTCTCTCTTTTGTGCCACTCTTCTTTCTCAGTGTAAGTATGTTGAGACTCCTCGTACTTTACTTAACTGTAATAATAAAAATAACAATGATGATAAAATAATAAAAATGCTGCTTTAAAGAATGTTGAATGCAAAGAAAATGCTGAGAAAACTTTGCTAGCTTACAGCGGCAAGTGCCTGGGCCTGACGAGTGCTTTTGCCATGTAAAACAGGTACACAGAACAGCTTCATCAAAAATCCAGCCATTCCTTTGTGCACATTGCAGTGAACATACATCTGATAAGGAAGGGCTGACATACGGGTGATAGCAGTGATGGTACAAGGGTAGAAAATTGAGTTCCTGGGATTTCAATTCCCTTATATTCTGACCCATCATTCATTACTCTTCAATCAGATGAAATAATATCTTATTGATTATTTTATAGAATATAATCCTAGTTGTAATTGGATTCCTGGCGTCTTCCTTTTTCTTACTTAAGGAAACAGTCAGTAACCCTAGTAACCATAGTTACATACCTGGCTCCAGATTTGATGCTCCAATTTTGGAGCTCTTCTCTTTTGCTGACATCTAGTTAACAATTACTAGTTATCAATTGTTAACTTATCTAGTTAACAATTACTCTGTATCTTTGCCTGTTTGGCCTCTGATGCCTACCTGAGAACACATGTGAGTTATATTTCACCTTTCTTCTGCATCTTTATAGCTTATCGTACTGCTGATTTCTTCATGCATTTTATTTATGTAGTGATGTGACTAGATATACTTACTTTCCCCATGAAGAAAACAGATATGCAGGGTTAAATGATTCAATATATTTCCTGGGTAAATAAATTAAAAGCATGAAACTATTTAAATAAAAGTGTCATTCAGGCAGTACTGAATAAGAATTGTAATAATGAAAGGCTTTAGTAAAGACTTCTTTTTTGGATATTGAAAATATGAAACTGAAACAATATTAACTGATCATATTAGATATTACATAAAGTATTTATTGTGAAAGAGCAGAAAATATATCATTTGGATGTGTTCTTGGCACTCACAATTTAGCTAGTAAGTTTAAAATCTTATCTATGTTGAATGATGGAGCCACAAGGAAGAGCTATAAATTGTATCTGTACTGTTTACGTAGATGGCATCGAGGTTACTCAAAAGCTCCTTGCTAAATCAAATCAGGGATTTTCAGTGCTATTTATAATTTTCGTCATTTGCCACCTTGAAGAAACTTTCAGTGTTGAAACCACATCATCTGGAACACTTGCATCCAGCAGTGCTTCTAAGTTGGTAAGGAAGGTTGTTAAGAACGTGTTAAATCTCTCCCAGGGAAGCATTATTGCTTTATGGGTAAACATCAATTCTATATAAAAAAGAACTTCTATGATGATACTGACATGATTTTTAAAAGTTTTCAGATTTTCCTTAGATTGATTCCATGCTTGAGGGAAAACCTGTCCATTAATAATTATTATAATATACCCAAGTAAACTGATTTTTTGCGATTCATCTATATGATAGTATTATTGGCAAAGAGTTAAAAGTATCAGTTATTCTCACTACATCTACGAAGGGGAAAAATTATTATTCATTCCTTATTGAATTTACAACATTCACCTAGATAAGAGGCTAAAGATACATATCCGGCATTTCTGGTTTCCTCTCTTGTGGCCCAATCTAGTCCTTAGGTCTTGAATCTTGTGCTAATACAATGAATCTAGAAAAGAGATAATAATTACCTAAAGAGAACAAGGGTAAGAAAAGAGAACAGACTAGTAACTATTTAGGGGGTATAATCAGAAGTACTTGACAGTGGTGAGTTATGGAAAGGAGAGAAGGGTCAGTCTCCTTCATTAATTCAAATATTTATTGTCTACCTCTTATATTCCAAGTACCGCTCTAGGTAGAAGAGATAGGACGTTGAACAAGTGTGACTCCTATTCCCAAGGGGATCACAGTCTAGTGGGAGAAATTACAGTGTGGGGTAGAGCACTGGAATGAGGCATTGATGACTTCTATGCTAGCCTGGACCACTGCATTGAGGAAAGTGCCATTTACTAAGGAAAAAACACAGGAAGAGTAAGTAGGGAAACAAGGCAAACAAGGTTCAAAGGTCAGTTACAAACTATCTTAGTTCGTTCAGGCTGCTGTAACAAAAATATCATAAACTTGGTATTTTATAAACAGCAGAAATTTCTTACAGTTCTGGAGGCTGGCAAGTGCAAGATCAAGGCAGAGATTTATTTCGTATCTGAGGAGGGTTTACTTTCTCACAAAACCTTCTCATTGTGCCCTCTTGTGGAAGAAGAAGCAACAGAGCTCTCTGGGTTCTCTTTTCTTTTTTTTCTTTTTTTTTTATTGAATCATAGCTGTGTACATTAGTTCAATCATGGGGTACAGTGTGCGGGCTTCACATGCAATCTGAGATATTTTTATCAACCTGATTGACTTACCATTCATGATCTTTTAAAAGGATACTAACGCTATTCATAAGGGCTCTGTCCTTGTGATCTAATCACCTCCCCAAAGCCCTACCTCCTAATACCATAACATTGGTGATTAAATTTCAACGTACGAATTCTGGGGAGACAACAAATATTAATTCCATGGTCCAAGGTAACATATAAGTAACATATAATATAAAATAAATACAAAGACAGTTGCTTTAAAATTAGTGCTTAAGACTAAGTGATCTCCTGAGATTAAACTTTTATTAGTCTGTGAACTTCATTCACAAGAAAACTCAGAAAACAAAACTGAGTTAACAGAAAGAAGCACTAGATAATTTTTACTGTTTAAAAGGAATCTTTTATTTCTTATACAGAGTAATTTACAGGAAGGTTATTTTAAATATTGTGCTCCCTCTAGTGAATTCAAAATGTGATTTGCATTGCTAATTTTAGAGTCCCACAAATATTTAACTCTCCTTTAGCTGCTGCTAAATATAATTGTTGAAGGAACACAGAACAAGGAGGTGATTAAAATGGAATGCACCGAACAGGAGAGATGGTATGAAGGGGAAGCAAGTTCAGAAACGTAAAGAAAAACGTACTGGGTAGGAACCCAGAACCTCTGATGGGCAATAATAAAGGGAGGACCAAGGCCTGGGGCAGCCTCCTGAGGGACAGCTCACAGTGCAGACTGAGAAATTCAGATTCAGTTTAAAGTGAAAGAAGGCATCCCTATAGAATTTGCAAGAGAATTACCCAAACATGATGCTTGAAGAAATTATCGTGGCCGTTGTATAGAGGATGGAATGGAATTAGGAAGAGTGAGGGCAGGGACATCAATCTTGTGATACAGGCAACTGAATGACGGACTCATGATATGACAGGACAGTGCAGTGGGGACAGGTGCAGTGACTCAACCCACATAGGACAGACCCTCAAACAACAGGTTAACAGCAGAGTAACCTGTTCTCGAAGTGTGCTTGCATTTTAAAGAGCTTATATGAGGTTCTTTGGAAATACCACTATTGGGAGACGCTCCTCCACAAGGAAGGCACAGTCAACTCTAGAGATGCTGAAGTTATCATCAACCGGCTAGGAGAGCTCAGCTCTAGGAAGCAGAGCACTTGTAGAAGACAAGTGGGCTTGGCGCAGTAGCTCACGCTAGTGATTCCAACCCTCTGGGAGACCGGGGTGGGTGGATCACCTGAGCTCAGGAGTTCAAGACCAGCCTGAGCAAGAGCAAGACCCAGGTCTCTACTAAAAATAGAAAAACTAGCCTGGTGTTGTGGCAAGTGCCTGGAATCCCAGCTACTGGGGAGGCTAGAGCAGGAGCAAGAGGATCACTCCCAGAGGGTGAGGTTGCTGTGAGCTATGACGCCACAGCACTCTACCCAGGGTGACCACCCAGGGTGACTGAGACGCTGCCTCAAAAAAAGGGGGGGGGCAGCAAGTGCTAAACTTCAGATCTGAAAATATGAGAGTATTAAAAATTTTGTAAAAAAAAAAACTGTAAGACCATCTGAAATGACATCACATTGGCTGAAGTGTTGAGGAATTATCACAAGTGTAGGCTTACATTATTGATTCAAAGACATTTATTACATCAAAAAATGCCAGAGTTTCTAGATTGCTAATAGAGGAAATGAGGCCAAAAAACAGAAAACATGTCCAAACAGTGATAATATAGGTTTCCATGGCAAAATATCAAGAGACTGACGTTTAGGATGTTAACTGGAGCCAATTCTCTCACTTATTTCCACCATGCTTGTTGAAAAAGGAAAGGGGTACCTGGCACACAGGATCTTAGAAAAATGAGCAATGTTAGCTTGAATATGATTTTGATGTTTGATGTTAGAATTGCTGTAGTCTGAAAAACACCATCCTTTTAAAACTGTCAACACTTTCTTAATGGTGCAGAAGAAAATGCAGATGAAATACAAACCATCTTCATGTATTCTGGTCAGCTCTTTTGGAACAAGAGCAAATAAAGCCATGTTGACATTAGCTGTGTTGTTAATACACAAACAAGGGAAAAGTGAAACAGTTCTGCTGGCCTTAACCCAGATGGGTTCTGTGCTGGCCAGATTTCTAAAGTACATAACAGATGGCAAGATAAATTTTCTTTATATTTTCTAAATAGCAACATAATCATACAAAAATGTATGATTTAACAACAAGAAGAAAATATACCTGCCTCATGTGTAATGTTCACATAGATTTCACTTAGCAAAGTATGGCAGGCAACACCATAAGAAATAAAAGGACTACAGTCAGTTGATAAATTTTAGATGTGAGACCCAGGGAAATATCTCCAGTGACTATAAATAAGCACCTATGCCTCCCTGATTCCTGTCTGGCATTATATCAAAAGGTTTAGTACTGATAATTACCACAAAATTCTTTAGTGAAGATATAAAAATATATAAACATACAAAATGTATCAACTACAAGCACACCCTGAAAGAGGGTTGTATTAGATCGTGCTGGTCGGCTGCAGCAGTAGGCTCATGGGGGAAGCAGCTTCAAAATCCAGACACGTTGGCCTTGATCAGATGCAACAGGTCTGGACTGGAGTCTCCAAATCTGTATTTCTAAAAATCCCAGTTCAGTTTTATGTTTGGCCATTCAGAATGTCATAGAACTATGGAATAGACTGGATAAATCAAAGAAGGTTTATTAGAAGATGTGTCCCTTCAGAAGTCATTCACACTCATATTCCATTAAACACTCTTTACTGACTACTAACTATGTGTCGGTTACTAGGAATATGAAACTGAAAGTAAACTAACTGTTTAGTAGAGCAGAGTAATGATTCAAATGGAAGAGGTATATATACACTAGATGGCCAGGGCACTCAGGAGAGGAATGTTTATATCACACAAGGTGTTCAAAATCATTTCTTGGAGGAGGTAAGCCCTCATTTGGAGCTTGAAAGACAGAGAAGAGAAAAGGCTTTAGAGAAAAGAGAGAAGGTAGAACATCAAGAATGATGAGTAAAATAGGGAAAAGAAAGGTCACAAGCAAAGACATTTCTGGAAATTGATAGTTTCCAGATATTTAAAAGTTAAATGCCCAGGATCACAAGTCTGGTTCAATATACATAAATCTATAAATGTAATTCATCACACAAACAAATTAAAAAATAAAGACCATATGATTCTATCAACTGATGCAGAAAAAGGTTTTGATAGCATCCAACATCCTTTCAGGATTGGAACTCTTAAGAAAAAAGGATTAGAAGGCACAGTTTTTATACTGATAGAGACCATCAACAGCAAACCCATAGCCAATATCATATTAAATGGAGTAAAATTGGAAGCATTTCCACTCAGATTGGAAAGTAGACAAGGATGCCCATTGTCACCACTGCTACTCAACATAGTACTAAAAGTTTTAGCCATCTCTATTGGGCAGGAGAATGGGATCAAGGGTATTCAAATAGGGTCAGAGGAAGTCAAACTCTCACTCTTTGCAGATGACATTATGTGATACCTGGAAAACTCCCAGGACTCAACTACAAAGCTCTTAGAGATGATCATGGAATATAGCAGGATCTCGGAATACAAAATCAATACTTACAAATCAGAAGTCTTTTTCAAATAGTTTCTTCATCTCAATTCTTCTTACCTTGCTTTGTTAATTCTCTTCCATCCCAGTGGTAGTACTAACCTCTCTCCCCATGTTGCTTTAATCTCTTACAATTTAGGAGCCTTTTTCAAATAATTTCTTTATCTCGATTCTTCTTACCTTCCTTTTCCTTTTTCTCTCTGACAATTGTCTTCCACCACTGTGTAGTACTAACCTCTCTCCCCATTGTGTTAGTAGGTTTTAAATTATCCGCTTTATACTTTGCTCTTAAATTCATGTTTAGCTTTGAGACCTTAAGCCAGTTAGTATGTTACAGCTCATTTCCTTCCTATATTAAATCAATTATTTATAAATTCCAGAAATTAGCTATAGCAGCACTTTAACTAATTTAAATAAACCATAATAAAACTATTCTGTGGAAAGTATAATTGGAGAAATGTTAGTAATACTCATAT
>CAUYON010099083.1:0-29680 GCA_963573935.1 Arctocebus calabarensis | reverse complement strand
CACAGCTCACAGCAACCTCCAATTCCTGGGCTCAAGCGAGTCTCCTGCCTCCTCCTCCCAAGTAGCTGGGACTACAGGTGCCCGCCACAACGCCCAATCATTTTTTGGTTGCAGCCATCATTGTTGTTTGGCGGGCCCGGGCTGGATTCGAACCTGCCAGCTCAGGTGTACATGGCTGGCGCCTTAGCCCGTTGAGCCACAGGCGCCGAGCCAAATGTTATTATTTTTTAAAGAAGCAATCATCCTGAGAAAGGTATATTGAAATTTACAATTCATTTATTTAAAATTATAAGCTTTACTTTTTTTAGGCAGAATTAATCGCTGTGCACTCAATACTCCCCACTGTCTCATGCCCTAATTAGGTACTTATTTTATTCATGCTTCGTGGTCTGTCTCTCTCTCACTACTCTGCCTCTCTAAGCTGCGAACAGCATCCCAAGAGCCAGGTGTTATTTTGTGCAGTGCCCACAGCACCAAGGCAGCTGACACTCAGCAAGTGGTTTAAATGGATGGGCAGCACAAAGAGCAAATGTGACAATAGGACGTCATTCTTTGAGAGTAATTACAGTTCAAATTCCAAAGCAAACATAATTAAGACCTAAGTGTTTTAAGAATTGGACAACTGTCTGAAAAAGAGTACACTTCAATTTTGGACACTTAAAGGATAGAGGAAATTCAAAACAATGAATCTATTTTTCAACTTTGTTAAATAATTTCTCCCCTTCTATTTCTGTTTTTTTCCTCATAAATTCTTGTCTCTGCATGCAGAATCACAAAACTTCACGTGGTTTAAAGTCCTCATTGTAAAGATAGAGTAATCAAGGCCCTAGAAGTGGAGAAATGTTTTGTTCATGGTTACATGGGGCTGAACTCCAGCTCTCAGTCTCCAAATTGCCTTGTCAGCCCTCCTGGTCTTCCTCCAGAAGGTCTCCATTAATAACAGATACTTAAGAGTTACCTATTACACCAAAAAATATAGATATACTTACATTTATGTTCTTTGAATAAAAGAATGAATAGTATAAGTGGACTAATTCAAGGTTTGAATACTTTTAAATCATTTAATGTTCCTTTAAGTGGAAATACTGAAACTCTAAAATCCACAGAAGACAGAGCTATTATTTTCAACTATGAAACGCTAACATTTGATCAGATAAAAAGAAAGCAACATGTATTAAGTGCTTACAATGCAGTCACAGAAGTTGCCCTCATCTGTTATTTAGTTTGAGGTTTTAAAATGTCTACTGGATAAGTTCGAGATATTAAACAAATCACCCTCAGTAACATAGCTATTTAGTAACAGAGCAGAAACCTGCACACACAGTCTATGACTTCCAATCCTGTAGCTCCCATTACTGGGTATGTCCTTTCTACTTCATTATAATATTTCAAAACTCCAGATCTTAAACAATTTGGTAAATTCTAAACAAAGTCTCATTGTGCCTATGTTACACATCACATCATTGTTGTATTGTTTTTATTAAGTATAGTACTCACTGTTTAATTAATTCAAAAAATATTTAGTGGGAGGTGCCTGTGGCTCAAGGGGGTAGAGCACCACCCCCATATGTCGGAGGTGGTGGGTTCAAACCCAGCCCCGGCCAAAAAGTGCAAAAAAAAAAAAAAATTATTAAGTCTACCATTTTGGGGGCTCTCTATACTATGTGCTGGGAAGAAATAAAGCGATAGATTCATCTGTATCCTAAATGGGAAATACATGCTCAAGTGTAATTGTAATTGAAGAGAATATAATGCAAACATCTTAAACAGATGAGACAAAGTGCTTTATAAAGTGTTATACTTGTATGTTTGTGTGTGCTGATTGGTGTGTAAGGTGTGTAGCACATGTATACATGCATGTGAAAAATCAGCACCATAAATTTATAATTGCACTATATGCATAATATGTATGTAAATATATGCATATAAATGCTATTGTTTAATTTTAGTAGTTTCCTTAAATTTTTTCCCGTGACTGGAGAGCTCTAAGTGTTTATATGCAAGCTTGCATGTAACTTGAAAAAAATTACACCCACTTTTTACATATTTTTTTTCCTAATGATGATAGTGTTGATGAACTAATTATGGCTGAAGATTTTGGAAACACAATAAAAACAGGAAAAGCAACAACAACAAAAAATAGATAAAGGGCTTACTGGCAAAAATTTTTAAGAGATGAGACTTTCTCACAAGGACGTGGGATTTTCTAACACGTTCATTTTTTATTTCGGACTTGGCACATTGTGTAAGCATGCCTTATTTGTCAAATTCCAAATTTATAACTCTCCCTTCCTATTATCTAGTCTCAAATTAATTTTCTCTGTTATACCTCAAAGAAATTCAGGGGAAAAAAATGCTATTATAGTGCTCCATTTGTCCTGACATACATAAACGGTGAGTTTATAATAGTCATTTTATCCAGCTAATCTCTTCAGAACATTTGTTCTTCAGGCATTGTGAAATTCACATATAAAAGCAGGTCACTTGCAGTCTGACCTTTAACACTCTCAGTATTGGGCTGCACGTTTTCTGTCAATGTCGCCTCTCCTCCAATTGTCCTTCAAGAAACGTCAGAAATGGCCCTAAGTCAGAAGTCATGAGCTTGCGTCCCGACAATTGGACAGCCACTCCCCTTTCTTTTTTTTTAGACTCCTACGAAAATTTAACTATATGGATGCTAAGACTTCCATTAGCAAAAAATAAAACATAATATTTAAAATAACTCAATAAGCAGAACTAATTTCTTTCTCCCTAAAGCCAAGAGGAGGGATGAAAAGAACAAAAAGAAACTTTCATTTTCTGATGGTAATTAACTCAGGAAGAATCCACATAGGATACAGAGTGAACATGTGGGAGGTTAGGTTTTAACGGAATTATTTAAAACTGGGAAATAGACAAGGAGAAGACCACTTGCCAGATAGAACCAATAGGAGTGATTTTTTTGACTTCTCTAAACCCCTTTGCACACTGTCTGTGGCTCTCATCCCATATTCCTTCTGTGGTATCTATTTGTGTGCTCTTACCTCCTGTGAGGTTCCAAAAATCTATTGAAGGCAGAGAGTGGGTCTGATTCAGATCATCTTTCTTTATAATGTCTAGCAACATACTTTGTACACATCAGTTTTCTGGCAAATGATGATTGCTTAACTTCAGTCATGAAAAGGGATACAAGACACATTATATATTATATGCAAATAAATACATATATAGTAATTCATATAATAAGAGAACGTGGATTTTAATGTGGTTTCTATGTCCCTGCATGGTGTTCCCAGTCAGTTTCAGAGAATCACATTTGTGCCCTATTACTTAAAGAGAGACATGCCAATAAAATGAGAAAGACAGATGCTGATTTAATGATGCTTAACTCACAGGGCTTCTCAGGTGACAAGACATCAATCGGCTTGTTGCATTAGCAGGGTTGGTCTGACGTAGCCAAATCACACGGCATTCATGCCCATGCCACACAGCTGCCGTCAACAGTCCTGGGAAAGATGCTGGCAGTCTCCCTCTTGAGATGCCAACTTATTTAATTAGTTTGCATATAAGACAATTTCACCCACTCATTTTATATATGGAGGGGCTTTTCAAAACCTCAACTCTGTGGTGTTGGTGATATAGTGACTGGTATAGCTGCCTTCTGAAGCCTCAGCTCCAAGGCGTGGGCCTTCAAAGGCAAAGAGCTTAAAAAAGTGATGATCATTTAATGTGAATGTAGCACGAAAAGCATTGGGGGAATAGCCCAGATGAAATAACGAAGATGACAGTAATTTTAAGAAAATTGTCCTTTTGCGTTTTCTCAAGGGGAAGTCAACTTTTAAGGTTCAAGTCTAATTAAACCTTAATGCAAGGTGGAAGCTCCGAGCTAAACATTCTATAGCCTAGTGACTCTGTATTATAGGGACATAAGCAAATGACTGCAAGGCTATCAGAAGGCTTGTAAAAGAACAAGGCCACATCAAGGCCACATTGCAGAGAAAATCTGGTGTGCACAACTGGATTCAGCTGCCTTTCGTTACATTTTTTCTATGCATTGATAACCTGAAAAAGTCACATCACTCAATTTGAATCTCATCTTAAAATGGGAATAGTAACCTCTACTGTTTAGCTTTCTTACATAGCTGTTTGTTGATCTAGTTACAAGTGATTTACAGATGATAGTGCTTTGTAAGGCAAAGGGAAGAGCACAAATATAAAAAATTGTAATTATTACAACAGTTCCATGGAAACACCTTTCCCTGTTCTTAAATATTTATGTAAAGGCTGATTCTAGACCTTCTTTTCCTCTGGTACCTCTTGCTTCTCACAATAAATCAGAAAGCCCTTTAAAACCATATATTTTCTTCTGCAACATTGATCGATCAAGAAGTGTTTGTTGAGTGCCTGTGTTAATCAATAAATGTATTTCAACGACTTATCACATGTAAGGAGTTGTACTAGACTTGGCAGAGAATAAGAATTAGTATCATGTATGGTTCCCAACAGGCACCTATGGTTTCTTAGGGACAGGAGGAAAGTTAGAAATTCATGTTAAGTTGAGGAGATGGGGTGGGTACTTCCATTTTCTGTTTACATATAATGTGCCATGCACTATGGTAGGTATTTTAAGTGTATTATTCTATTTAATACTCACAAAACTTACCTTTTTAAGATGGAGGTTTTTAAATCCCCTCTTTTCATTTATAAACAATGACATATAGAGAATTCAGATAACTTATTCAAAACCCAGTTTCTAATCAGTTAGAAAGTTGGAAATTCAGCTCAAGCTGCAGCATGAAGAAACATTAAAAAAGGCTGAGCCAGGCTCAGTGGCTCACGCCTGTAACCCTAGCACTCTGGGAGGCCAAGGCAGGTTGATACCTGAGCTCAGGAGTTCCAGTTCAGCCTGAGCAAGCAAGAAAGCCCATCTATACTAAAAACAGAAAAAACTACCTGGGTGTGGTATAGTGTGACTCTAGTTCCAGCAACTTGGGAGGCTGAGGCAAGGGAATAGCTTGAGCCCAAAAGTTTGAGATTGCTGTGAGCTGTGATGCCACAGCACCCTATCCGGGGTGACTGTCTCAAGAAAATAAAAAAGGAAAAGTGAGGAGAGGAGAGGAGAAAAAAGAAGAAGCTCAGCAGGGTTGACTGAATATAGTGCACCTGGCCTGATTCGGGGAGCGTTCTTTCCTTTCTTTGTTCCCTGGGTCCCCCTTCCTTCCACGTGTTCCACAACCCTGCATCTAATACATTCATTAATATGTAATTGAAATATAGTTATGATAAATTACTTAGTGAAGAAAAGAGAAGCATACATTTATTGAATGAATAAACACTTAAAGCTAACCTTGATATCCTTTAAAAATTACTTACTATAAAGACTATTTATATACCAAATCATGTTGTTCTATTTTATCCGTTACAAAATTGGAGAAGCATTCCAATAGAAAATAGTTTTTGCAGCATTAAACATGAACACATCCTCACAATGGAAAATTACTAAGCTCATAAAATCACACATCTGAAAGAAAAACTTTTCAGTACAACATCAATGATGATACTAAAAAATGAAACAAAAATTAAAGTGCTAAAACTAAAGTGGTAACTAATATGCTCAATTTTCTTATATTCTTGGGATTTTCTATAGCTCATGGTTTAACTTCTAGGATTTGTTTTTATCCCCAAATAAATATTATTTTTTGATTTTTATGTCCAAATATGCAACAAATTACTTTTCTTTCTTATTTTTAGTCATCAGACACTCTGTTTTTATTTTTTAGAAAACAAAATTATTTAATTTATTTACTGATTATCTGTAAAACAGCCACATTTTGTTAACAAATTACTTTTCACGGGAAAGAAAGAAAATTTACACTTAATCTTGTCCCTTTAATCAGACTCTTTTAGGGGGGATGTCATACCAAATTTTATTATTTTCATAAATAATATTATTATAGAATAACATAAATAAATCATCACAGGATTTGTATACTTAATACTTCACTTCTTATCATTTTTTAATTTAGCTGCATGGCTATAAATATAAGAGTTTTGAATTTTGTTTTAAAATTTAAATATAAAAATTTTATGCTAAGCATAATTATAATTTCTAAAGGCTGCATAATACTCTATTATATGATGTCCCAAAATGAGTAGGCATTTTCTTACTTTCTCACAAAATCAGGTTCCCAGTTTTTAAATTGTGATAAAATACCCAAAGAATAAAATTTACCATCTTTACTATTTTTAAATGGACAGTTCAGTAAGGTTCAGTACTTTGACAATATTATACAATCAACCTCCAGGACTATTTCCTTCTTGCAACACTGAACTTGTGTATCCATTAAATCAGAACTCCCTATTTTCTCCTTCCCTAAGTCCTTTGCAACCACTGTTCAGCTTTCACTCTCTCTGTATCTCACTACTCTAGGTGTTTGATGTAAGTGATGCCGAACAGCCCTTGTCTTTTCATAACTGGCCTATTTCACTTAGCACACTGTTTCCAACATTCATCTATGAGGTAACGTGTCGGAATTTCCTCCCTTTTTGAGGCTGAATAATATTCCATCCTATGTATACACCATGATCTGTTTATCCAATTGTTTACTTAGGTTTCTTCCACTTCTGGCAAATGGTGCTGCCATAAACATGGGTGCACAAATGTCTCTTGGAGACGTTGCTGTCAATTCTTTTGAATATTTACCTAGAGATGGAATTGCTGAGTCATATGATGACTCTATTTTCAGTTTTCCTTAGAGGCCACACGATATTACACACCACTAATAGTGCACAAGAGTTCAAATTTCTCCACATTGTCATTGACATTTGTTATTTTTTTCCTGATATTAGCCATCTTATTAGGTATGAAGTAGTATCTCATAGTTTTGATTTGTCTTTTCCTGATGATTAGTGTTATTAAGCATCTTTTCGTGTGTTTATTGTCCATCAGAATATCTTTAAAAAATATTTACTCCTTCGGTCATTATTTAACCAGGTTATTTGCATTTTTGTTGAGTTATGGAAGTTCTGTGTTTATTCTGATTATTGTCACAAAGTTACCACTTGTGGCAATGAATATCTATGTGAATACTTTTTACACTTTGTTTGAATTTTTTCTTTTTTGGTAGCTTTCCAGGATGGGAATTTCTGTTTTAAAGAATACAGCACTTTTAAAGATCTTAACTTACTTGCCAAATTACTTTTTCAATGAGTTGTATATATTAACTTTGGCATTATCCAAAGGGAAAGATGTACCTGTAATCCCAGAATTTCATTAGTGAAATTTATATTAAGATTTTTTTCACTAACACATGCAAAAAAATCTTCCTGATTGTGTACCTTTGCATTACTTTGATTCCAAAATGTGCAAAATTGTGAAGTTGACTATTGCTGCATATGTTTTTGGCCTGATTACTGTCTTTTATTTATTCACAGTTTGATAATGTGTTTGCCAGTTTAACTACTAGAATTTGGATGTTTGTCTCATCACTTTTCAAATACCTTGCAATATAGTCTCTATACATGTTTTATTTTAGTTATGCTTTCATCATAAAAAAAAGCTACGTCTATGTGTCTTTCTGACTTTTGAGGCGTGGTACTGATTCTTCCTTTTGCTCTTTTTTATGATTCTTTTTATAAAGCAAGGTCAAATTGTACAATTTTTTTTTCTAAGTACCTTACAATTGACATGCTGGAGCTGTGAAATTTACACAATCTGCCGCTCTCTGGAGTGGTCACCAAAATGTCAGCCTTTGTTGTTACGTGGCCAGCTGAACATATTGGCAGAGGGAAATGCATCTTTTGGAAATGTAGCACCAATAAATAACATGGCCTTAAGGGGCCGTGAAAGTGTCTTGGTTTCAGTAGCAGCAATCAAAGCCCTATTGGAAACACCATGGCAAGAAAAGAAAGTAAAGGTTCTTGGTTTGGTTGGGAAAGGTCGAGTAGTGCTATCCTGTGAATTTTAAAGAAATAAGAAAATTAAAGGCTCTGACCACAGAGGGTCTTTACAAGTACCAGAATGAGTAGTGATATTAAATCTTGAGATCTTGGCCAAATTCCAATATTGGTAATTACATTCAGCCAAGTTAAAATTGCCTCTGCAGTTTCTAATGCAATCCCCTCTGAGCTTCCTGATGCCAACCTCCTGCTTCCCCTCTGCATTGATAAGTAACTGTTGGGCTATACTCTGGAGGAGGCCTTACAGCCACCAGGGGGATAGTCATTATAAAGGTCATTCCTGTCTTTCACTGCGAAAGAATCTCACTTCTAAATACCGAGGCTGTTGTAGAAATGTCTAGGGATCCTTAAGTGTGGTATATTGGACACTAGTGTTCTTCCATAACCCTACTAACCACATCTTGGTATTTGGAGGAGATAAAAAAAGGTTTCAAATTTCAGACAATCCAAATTGCTGTCCAAGTCTTCTAATTCTCATTACTGTGTTGCCTTAAGCAAGTCTCCTTAACTCATCAACTTTCAAAACTTTCCATGGAATCTGAAAACAAACTTTCACATAGCAAGTTCCCCATAACTAGTCTATAAAGATTCTTTACTCCCTTATCTCTACCTACTCCCTGGAATGAAGACTCAGTCAAGACAACTGGACCATTTCCCATGTCCTCTTTGCATAGGTCATTCTAGACGGTGCATCTGGTCTCTGCTGTTCCTACTGTCTAAGTGCCTCCGCCTTATTCTCTTCCAGATAAATCCTAGCCATCTCTCAGTAGCAATCTCAAATATCGTCTCCATCATTTCTCAGTAGCAATCTCAAATATCATCTCCATAAAACCTCCCCTATTTATCAGCTGGAAATCATCTTGCATTCCACAGTATCAAAACTAGTGTTTATAGGTGTGATAGCTTTCATACTAGAAATGTATCATTTAAGTTTATTTTGTGTTTCCTGTGAGACATAGCACAGTATTTTACCTTTACTAATTGTTTTAATTTCTGACTTATTTTAGTCTTTATTTTAATGTAATAACCTACCTGAATAGCAAAGCAGTTTTTACATCACAAAGAATATTATCATTCATTTGAAGTTAGTAAGTATGTACAAACGCAACCTCTTAGTTGTTCTTCCTTCCTATAGATTTTAGGTGATATTCAATAACTGCATAGGTGCAAGTTTTATAAAATATATTTTAAATTTAGTAATCTCTTGTGATATAAGTTGTGGCATTATTTTCTATGATATTTATATTTAATATGTAATTTTATGTGATTTATTTTGGAGTCAACTTAGATGATGGCTTATTCATTTTTCCAAATTTATATTTGAATTAATTTCTGATCTCAGAGAGGTTGACCTGGAAAATAAAGAGGGAATCAGTAATCCAGGTGTTGACAGTATCAAATTTCAGGTAAAGAGTCGTCTCTATGAAGTGACTTGTTTCACACAAAACCCACAATCCACAGGTCAGTGTAGGACTAACCATCTCTGTTAAATATAAAACAAACCATACAAACCCATAAGACAAAATTTAAATACCAGGGGTGATTTGAGGACTTAGGAAGGGCTGATGACCAATGTTTTGGACAGTACTGCAAGTTCACGATCATTTTAAAGGTAAGGGGCTCAGAAAGCAGAAGTGACGATGTCAGGAGCAGATAGAGAACCAGCAGCCAAGCGAACCACCCAACCCCAGTTACTCACATACCAAGCCATTTCCTCTCCACATCTCCACCCCTACTCATCTTTTCCAAAGTTCTATATATATGTGGGTTATCTGACTATTTTAACTTTTAAACGATGTAATTGTAAAGATACAACCAGCTAGTATGTTAATTGTAGGTCATTTTTTTAATTAAATGCAGAAGTGTCCATGTTGTTTTTTCTTGTGCTTCTTGGAATTCAAAGGCAGCCTGATTTTCCCCAGGATGTAGGCTTCTGGGGCTGCTGCTTAATAAAGGCAACCTCTGACTTGTGGGTGCACACACTGTTCCCCAAAGAGAAGCTATCAATCACCAACTAGCTCATTTTCCAGGCAAGTTAAAACTTAATAGCTCATGGTTCTCAGGAATACTGTGAGCATGAATAAAAGCTGCAAGAAGCATTTTCAATCAATAGAAACAAACATATTGACTATCATATTAAGTTAAAACTCTGTAGCCCAAGGCAATTTGATTTTCTTAATATGGATAATAGCTACACGGCTGTGTTTACTTTGTTAAAATACATCATGTGAACATGCGATTAGTACGGTATTATATTCATGACATACTTCAAGGAAATATTTATTTAAAATAATAATAAAAACAATGGAAACGGCACTGACTCAGTTATTTAAAACAAGGCAGAGTGGAGCGTAATTACACACTCTAGAGTCAAAATTTAAAACCCAGCTTTCTATCTTCCTAGTTCTTCAGTAATGTTGGGAAAGGTGTATTGCCACCTGAGCCTCAGAATTTTTCATATCTCTTAAATAGAAAAAATAAATACTCCCTTACTGGAGGTGCAATATAATATCATAAAAAGCACAGACTTAAAGAGCACCTGTGTCTCTGTGGGAGTCGGTAACTCCTCGGTTTGTCCAAGCATTATTTAAGTCATGTGCTATTCTGGACATTAGGGCGAATAAGTTACAGTTCTTTCTTTCTGAGTAACATCAATGACAACCTCCCCTTTTCTTCTAAGACCCAATTCCAGTCTAGTTTCTGAGCCTTTTCTCTTACCATTTCCCAGGTCCCCCAGGTGGAGTCAGAGGGTTCACTGTGCCCCACTCTTCCCGCTCCTCAGCGACATGTGGAAACAGCTCCCTCTGGGCTATCGGGAGTACCACACCGTCTTTCCAAAGGCACTTACCACATCTTGCTGTAATTATCTTATGCCATAGCAAATAGTAGTTGAACAGAAGAATGGAAGCTTCTGCTTTTCTTGCCTATTGTGTCTCCTTCTTTTCTTTTTTGTCGTCACAAATCTGAATTCAGTCCTTCCTTCTGATCCCTTCTAGAGACACCCTCTCTGCTTCTTTCCTCCCTCCCGTCCAAATGGAAGCCGTTTTTCCTAGTCGACCCTTCAGTATTACCTCATTTGCACTGTCTCGTGCACCTTAATGCGGTGTGGGAAAATCATGCCTTAGAATCTGTTAGACGTGGTGTTTGCTATTGGCTTTATTGTTAACTAGTCATGTGGCCTTAGACGTATCAGATTTTCTTTCTCCATTTTTAAGGCTACTGTTTGGAAATAATGCATGTGTGAAGGGCATGCCACATACTCAATGCAAATCGCTCATTGAAGAAAAGGTATTATATCCACTTATTTATTGTGTAATCTATGTAGACTTCATTTCTCTCCTCTTCCAGTGAAGAAGCCGTATCTACCCTATGTCAGACTTTCTCATAGCTCCTGTATAGAACAAATGTACAATACATTTGAATAAATATAAAAAATATACATATAAAACAAATTTGTCAATGCTGGTGGTAGAGAAAGAAATCCATACAAAGTCTCTGAAGCCCATATGTCTATTTGAAAATCATTCTCTGGAGGTGAGTGATGTAAGTGCCTCTCTGCTAGAGGGTCCTTTAGTCTTCCTGTTGCACAGAAAAATATAGGACCGAATGGCACAGTTCACTCATATTATTTTAAGGACAAGAACACATTTGCATGATTTTAACTGGCCCTGACTGGTTGTTAGTCACCAAATGGTACCAATTTAGATCAGGGTTTCTCTAAATAACACTATAATGATTTAGTTCATGGAATAGTACAGGTGATGGTATATCCATACGAAGAACGTATCTTCCATTCACATCAGATTTTGGAGGCTGGCAGCTGGCATATATGTTAACTACATACAAGGCCAAGTTCGAACTATAAAAGTAAGTTTTCCCTTTTTGTAAGCAAAGTTCTTGTCTTTAAATTTCCTGCTGAGGTGGAGTGTCAACATTGCATAATAACCACCTTCCAAGACTTTATTAAAATCCTGACCTTTGCTTCAAAGCTTCTGTGTGGAAGGAGAAATGTGAGGAGAGAAAATTAGGTCTTTTCTAACAGTCTCCAGGAGCTTTAGGCGATAGCTAGAAAGACTAGGCTATCTTTCAGAAAACACGCCTTTGCCTGTCATCATCCCTAATATGCTCCTGTCACGGCCCTGGAAATGCATCATCATGAAGACCAGCATTCCACAGGAGGAAACACCAGAGAATGGAATTCTGATTCTGCTGCTGTGAGCATCCTGTGAGAGAAAGTCCTGGCCTCTGAGAACTGCAGAACGCTGTGCTCATGTCAACTCTACCCAACCACTTGACCGAACTCCAGCACAGCTGCTAGCAGCCGAGGTCATGCCCCTAGGATGACGCTAGCCTCCCTCTAAAACTCCAGATGAAGCAATCTCCACTCTGCCAGGAGACTGCTGTTTGTCCTAGCCAACACCTGATGATAGGCTACTGTCTCCCTTTCTTGGAGAATTTATTTAAAGAAAAGTCACTTTTATGAATGTCTGTCTTTTACATCTCAGTAGTGTCTCTCTCAAGGGCCTAAGAGTGATTCCTTTAGACGTAATCAGCAGGAAGGACAGGAGTTCTGTCTTGCGAGTCTCTATGGAAAGAGTCACCTTCAATAATCACCAAGTCTCAGACATCAATGGCACAGCCGGCTGTGCACACTGACCAAACTCGTGTATTTCCTCCCTTCTCTGACTCCGCTGAGCCCCTGCTCCGTTCCCTCCATCATTATCCCTCCTGCATAACTAGGAATGGTGCTCAGCTCTTTACTAGCAGTCGTTACTAAATAAATTCTGTTGGCGCTTCTGTCACTAATAGCAGATGTAGGAGACTGAGCACCAGGCTTGTAAGAGTGGTCACCAGTTCTTGAGGGAGGCGCTGGGAGTGAGACAATGTCCTAGCCAGCATGAAGATGTTTTGCAGCCTAGAGACAAGCCCTCAAGCAACTGCATGTGTTAACGAGATAAACTTGGTGGCTTGTTCATTAGCAAGGAGGTGTTGAACCTTGGGCATTTGTGGCGCAACAAGGTGGGAGCTGAGCTGGTGGGGAAAGAGCACATAGTGATCATTAAGCACACAATCCTTGCATGGGGCACCCTACACCTGTTGTCTAATGCTTCAGTAAAAGGCGTGACAGAGGTTCCTCAGGGCTCTCCCTGGACTGTTGGGAAGCTCACCTCTTGCAGGCTTGTACCTTCCATCCATGTCCCGGCTGTTTTTATTCACTCCAGGACGAGGTGCCCAGAGAGGGCATGCCAATCAGGCTGTGGGTAGCTCTGATATCTCCATGTAGAAGTAGTGCCCATCTCTAGGACCCTTCTCTGGGGCTTACTTCCATCCCTACACTGATAGAGACTGGGATGGAACATTAGAGTTTCCTTTTCCTCTGTCTTCTCTCAGAGCCACACCTAATCTACTCTACTAGGCTGAGGAATTTAGGGCCGAGGAAAGTCTGCCACAACACAGCCAAATTCTTCTTCCAAACTACTTGAATTTCTGTAGTTATATATATGTGTGTTTGGGCAAATTAGCACACCGGTAACAAGAGAGGATTGAGCTTTTAGTAATCTATGCCTTAACATCACTTTATTTAATCTGCTTCTTTTCTTATAGGTAGTTGAGCCAAACTGAAGGAAGAAGTTTTCAGTAGAAACAGAAACAATAAGAAGAAAGAGGGAGGAAAGACTTGGAAACATGTGGCACCCCAGGGGGCGTGAGGAAGAGCATACCTGGGTCCTGCAAGGGAAACTTTGAACAGCTAGAGAACAGCTGGGGGCAGGTGGGGGAAAAGCAAAAAGAATGGAGAGGCATAGAAAATAAAAAACATAAGAAGGTATAGAAGTGACATAATTACTTTTTTACTTTTTCATGTTTGTTTTTATTTTGGCTCAGTCCCATCCTTCACCTTTCTTTCAAAAATCCAAAGTAAAATGTCTCTATCCTATACTTTGCACTCAGAAAAACAAAAAGGCAATTTGCTTTATTTCTTCTCTTCTAATTACTCTGGCCTCCCCAAACTGGAAATCAAAGAAGTACAATGCAATAAATTAGTTGCTTCATATCTGGGTCTCAGTTTAGCCATGAGAATTTTGGACAGGATTCATAATTCAAATTTCATTAAGTACTGTATGCCAAGTATTGCCTGTTTGCTAGGGAAACATTTCATTTCCCTCCTGGAGTTTGCATTCTAGCGAAGAAAACATTGAGAAAATAAATAAATTCAAATTGAGTATAATGTAGCATATTATGCTATTTGATTTGATTATCAAGAAAGGCTTCACTGAGAAAATGACAGTTGGGTAGTGATATAAATGAAGATGTGAGTAAAATGAGGGAGCAGGCCACCAGGAACACCATCGCAAGAAGTGAGAACAGCCAGTGTGAACACTCCGGGATGGGAACATGTTAGTGTGTTAAGGCAACAGCAAGGAGCAAGCAGTGAAAGATTTAAGGGAACAGCTAAGTGCTGCGTCATGCAGGGCTGTTTAGGCCACAATCAGGAATGTGGAAATTTACCTAACCATGATGAGAAACCACTGAATATTTGTGAGCAGAGTATGCCACAATATTTCTTACAAAAAATAAGGAGTATTTATGTAACCCTTACAGAAGCCAATCCGTAAGGGTTACATATTTTTTTTTATATAAAAGCTCATTTAATTTTAAAATAGCATTATGATACATTTATCATTATTGTTTCCATTTCTTTTTCAGAAGGTGCAATTGTGACAAAGAAGAAATTAAGTAACTTGACCATGCATGTTAACACCTAGAGAATTTGAACTTAGATCCAGGAAGTCTGGCTTCAGAGTGCTTGCTCTTAATCAGTAAGTCAAATTTATTTTGTTACCATTTATAAAGGTCTCTGCATGTGGGGAGGAGACTTTGGCTAAGACTTTAAGCAGGGAGACCAGTGAGGGGAGAGGTTACCATGAGTTGGACTGTGGCGGTAACTCTGATGAAAGAGAGAAATGGTGGTTGTATCTGAGATGTCATTTGAAGGAAACAGGTTTGTAGATGGATTGCAGATGAGCAATGGCAGAAAGAGAGTGATGACTACAACTTTTTGACCTCGGCAACTGAGTAGAATATGGCATTTCTTGCAAAGTTGGAGAAAAATGGGAGAAGAGATGGTGAGATGAGGGGAAGAAATAAAGAGTTCGCTTTTGAACATGTGAAGTTTGAGATGTAGCAGAAACATCTAGGAAGGGATATGAAGGAGGCAGCCTGGTATGTAGAGTCTGTGGTTTGGGCTGTCAATTACATTTGCAGGTCATTATTTTGACATTTTAGCAGGTTCTATGGTTGGATAAGATTCCCTAGAGAGAGAATATAAACACTGCAAGGATTGAGGTGTCTGAAAGTCTAATCTTTAGAGATCATGAAGTGGTAGAGGATTTGGCAAAGAGTCTGATAAGGAGCACCAGATGAAATAGAGAAAAAATAAGGAGTCAAGTTAGAATGGAGTGTGAAGCAGCAACAGATTAATTGTCTGATCCTGGTAATAGGTCAATTAAAATGAAGACAGAGAATTGATTGTTGAACTTGGCAAAGAAAAGATCATTAGAGAACTTGACTGTGGAGTGCTCAGGATGAGAGTGTGATTGGAGTTGAATCAAGGGACTAGCAAAATCCTCAGATTCCTTGTAACTAGAGCAAGATAATTGAAGATAACCTTTAAAAATGAGGTGGAAGATAGCAGAGGAAAGTAGAAAATAATGCCTTTCCAAATACTTCAATCAAGAGAAAATATTTTATTTACCATCTCTTACATAGTGCACTGTTATTTGCAAATAAATGCCCATAAGTTTGCAGATTTATACCTTTATTCAATCATCTATTCAGTTAAGAAACTATTATTCATCAAGAAGAAGTTAAGAAACTATTATTCATCTTACCCATTAAATATCCCTCATAGTATAGTATATGAGGGATATTTAATGGGTAAGATCTTAAAACATTTTTCCTGGGTGGTTGCAATGGAACCATGCCTATAAATCTAGCACTTTGGGAGGCCAAGCTGGGAGGATCACTTCAAAATGAGCCTGGGCAGCAAGACCCTGTCTCTAAAAAAAAAAAAAAACAATTCATTAATTTAGCTAGAACTGTGTCACACACCTGTAATCCTGCTACTCTGGAGGCTCAAACCAGGGGATGGCTTGACCTTAGGAGTTCAGGGTTGCAGTGAGCTATGATCATGCCACTGTCCTATAGTTTCGGTGGCAGAGAAAGACCCTATCTCCAAAAAAATCTTTTTTCTATATTTCAGTAAATGAAAAAGGCTTTTTAATTGTTATGATTATTATGGTTATTATGTTAAATAAATTTAAACAGAAAAAAGTATGTCCATATCCCCATAGTCCTAACACATCAACATTTTTCACATTCTTTCCTAATGCTGTCCATGTCTCCTATCTTTTACTCAACTTTATCAATTATAAGCATTATTCTTTGTATATCTATTTCCATAATATGGTAATTGTGGCAGTGAGTATTTCATTGTGTGAATATACAGCATTGGTTAAGTAATAATTTTAATTTCCAGTCATTTATATTGTCTTCATAAAAAATTACAATATACTGATTATTCCTCTATGTCAGGTGTCCTCAAACTTTTTAAACAGGGGGCCAATTCACTGTCCCTCAGACTGTTGGAGGGCCGGACTATAGTTTTTAAAAAAAAAAAACTATGAACAAATTCCTATGCGCACTGCACATATCTTATTTGGAAGCAAAAAACAAAACGGGAACAAATACAATTCATACCATCTCATGTGGCCCGCGGGCCGTAGTTTGAGGACCCCTTCGTGATCAGTTATCTTAATGTTATTTTCATTAAGCTATAAGTAGCCCTTCCAAGTCCAGAACTACATCTGATTCAATTCTAAATTACCAGCATCTGCCCGGCTTCACGAAGCACGGGTAATTATACAGTGAATGTTTAAGATTAGGGACAGTGACTCAGTTCTCCTTTCTCCTTCTCCACTTTGTAGGACTGAAGACTTAGTCAAATTGTTTAACTTGTCTTAAACTCATTGATAACTTGGAAATGATGATAGTACCATATCGGTTGTTATGAAGGCTAAATGCGTGAATATATAGGATGTTGTTATGATTGTGCTTGTGACTTTGTAAACACTATATATGTGTTTGATCAGTGTTCTACTATGTGTCCATATATAAAAAACTTGGTGTCCAGAATGTTTCATGAATGAATAATAAATCAAAGAACAATTTTAATTTTGCTGCATACAGGTAGCTTTTGAAATTCTTTTGAATTATTTCCCCTTTGGTTCAGTAACAATATTGTTACTGGCGTGTATTATGTGCCAGATATCCACAGAGAAATAATAGTTTTCATAAGTGGTATCAAGAAGTGAATAAACACGAATGTTTCTACAGCTTTGATTACACTGCTACCTCACTTGGGAAGTGAAATTCCAGCAGGACCGGGAAGCCTCTGAGTTTGTACTAACTACTGTGTCTCCAGAGCAGGAGCAGAGCAGAGCAGGAGGCAGCTGGTTCCTTTCCTTCCCCACCCCCACCCCAGGCATCCAGGCCCTTTTCTTCTTTCACACCTTTTTCTCCCTCTTTAAATGCATCCTCTGAATCTTGATTTCTTGAATTAAAAAATTAGTAAGATTCAATTAGGTAGCCCTAGGAGAGGGCGAAAACTCGCGCAGAGATGAGCAAGGCGTGTTTAAAGACAAGTCAGTGCGGTAGGTCACCCTTGTTAGAGTTTCAGAAATGGCAATGGGCCGTGAAGGGACTTCGCGGTCAGGGAGAAGCAACGGACGAGTGGGCTACCAGCAGGTAAGACGGAGGCTGCCTGAACTAGGGAGCGGACCTTAAGGAAGTCACTAAAAAGACGCTCAGGACGATAACACAGGCCGCCACCGGGAGTGGGAGAGGGCAGCCAAGGCGCACCTACACATCTGGAGAAATGGGAACGGACGAAAGGGAAATAATTCTTTTAAGATTATTTTCTTCTATAGTTTTTTAGTTATGTATTCACGCACTTATTCACCATACGTGTGCCTACTCTGTACTTGGTACTTTGCTAGGCCCTGGGTATACCCCAGGGGACGATACAGATTCATTCTCGCTGTCATGACCCATGGCTTGCTCCCATGACTGTCACTTCAAGACAGCACGAACTCCCGACTGGACTGCCAAGATCGCATCTCCGGTTCTTCCTGTCGCGCTCAGTGCTTGGCACAAGATAGGTGCGAAAAACGTGTAGCCTGAATTGACTCATGGCCTCGCAGCACGATTGCAAAATACACAGAGACCGGAGGAAAAGTCGGAGGACATAGATCTCCCACGATCGTGCTAGGAGCGCATGTGTGCGCCTCTGTGCCCAGAGAGGGGCGTCTGTCCCGGTGCGCCTGGCAGCGAGCCCAGCCGAGCTGCAGGACCAATCCTCTCCCCTCCCTGCGCGCGCAGGGCAACACAGGCTGTGGCCCGCGCCTAAGCCTCCAGCGCAGCCGCGCATCCGCCCTGGGCCGGCCTGGAGCGGCTCCTCCTTGCGGCGGGCGGGACCGCCCGAGGTGCCGCCCCGCGGTCGCCGCTCCTGGAAGCCGACTGAGCCCGCGGCCCGCGAGCCAAGGCGGAGGGTGGAGCCTGAGCTGCACGGCCGTGGCCAATCGCGCCGCTCGGGGGAGGAGCCCCAGAGGGGGGAAAAGAAAGTGCGGCGGAAAGTAAGAGGCTCATTGGGGAAGACCGCCTGGATCCAGGTCCCGGGGGCTCCGCTTCGGCCGGAGGCGCGCGAAGCAGCGTTGCCGGCTGACCCTGCGCCTGTCCCCGCTGCTTTTGCGGAGCTCGCTCAGCTTCCCAAGAAAGGTGAGTCTCGCGCTGTCGCTAGATCACTCAGCCGCAGAATCTCAGTGTAGATGGAATCTTACAGATCGTTTCCTTCAATTCTTCTCTTTTACAGACGGGGAAACTGAGGTACAGAACGGGGCAGCCGCTAGGATAGACCGTTCTGCTCTTAGCTAGTGGGCGCCGAGGCCAGGATTCGAACTAGCTGTGCAGTGCCCCCATCTTTGCTTTGTAGGGATTAAAGTAACGCAGTTGTGGGACGGTTGCTCGTTGCTGCTCCGGTTCTCCAGCCCTTTGACAGCCCCTCGCCTCGGTTTCTCCGGAGCGCTGCTGTGCGCTGTGAGGATAGAGGGAGGCAGTGTGTCCCAGCATGGCCATTCGGTGTCGCGTCGCTCCCAGCCCAGGGCTCTGACAGCCTGGGAAAATGCTGCCTGCAGCCTCACTCCCTCTTTCTCTGACCTGCTTTTTCAGAAAGATGCCCAGGGTGTCCAGTCGGGGGAGAGGTGAGGGACACCCCGGCGCCGGTTATCTACTAGGGTACTCACAGTTTCTCCCCAGCCCCGGAGGAAGCAGAGTCGTGGCCCTGTGGTGCATGGGATGCCCCTCATTTACCAAGACCTGACTTCATGGACCCACACAGTAGCCCCTTCCCGCTTTTAAACATGGGAAGGAACAAGAAAGCTGAATTAAAGAGAAAAATCACAAACATAAAAGCAAACTTGAGCTGTTTGCTTTAAGAGCCAGTCCCCAGCCGTCTTCCTTCCACCCCGCGATTGTGAAATTGTGAACCAGGTTGTCACGCGAAGCATTTTGTTGCTCTAAGCTTACCTGCTTTGGACTCCAGCTCTGCCGTGCGTTAGCGTCGGGTACCTGGGCAAGTTATTCTACCCTTCTGACACTTTTCTTTTTTTAGCCACAAAGTAACAGATTATAATGGTCACAACGAGCCCTTTAGTTGTTTGGGGGGATGAAATAGGAGCATTCAAACAACATATTTAGCACAGTGCCTGGCCTGGCACCTAGTTGGTTCAAAACTGAGGACAACTATTGTAAATATTATAGTACAGAGCAAGTCTGGAGACAGTGGCTTTTCAGGAAGGTGATTTCGTACTACCTTAGAGTGGCATTAAAAAAAAACCCCAAACTAGTAATTTGACAATGCTTTTTTTCTTTGTACTTTTAACAGTTACAGTAGGCATTTTCTGAATATTGTGCACAGGTGACATGGGTGATGTTGCTTGATTTGGAATATAAAATTCATGTTTCTCAGTGCTAAAAATTTCCTACTAGTTTTTAGGTGAAACCTTAGGCCTATGACCTGCCCTGACCTATTGCATACTTTACCTACAAAGAGGGTCTTAAAATTGAAGACAGGCAGAAAGACAAGCAGGGGACATTGGAATTGTAGCTGTGTTGCAGGCTACTTCCTTCCTGTCTTAAGTCAGCCAAGCAGATTTATATTTTTTAACTAGTATCAGAAAACAACAAAATTCTCATCTATTTCTCTTGGATTGTACTGGGGTACAGATAATTTTAGACCTTTATGGACACAAACTTGCCTTATTTAAACACACACACACACACATCGATATTCCTACGGTAGTCTTATTGTGTCATTGGTATTTTAAAATTAAACAGCTCCCCTCATGGACCCCTACCTTGCTCATAACGATTGATTTGATTCTGAATAACTTCATACAATTATTTACTGCTATCTGCTGCTTTAAGTCTCAGGATTGAGTGTCCGGCATTTAGAGTGTGCTGCCTCCTTCTCAGCCCATCGCGTCTTCGTGCAGTATTGATGAGTGCTGTGAAGGGACTGTGATGCATCTTGATGGATGAGAAGGGTCCGGTGATGCCCCCTGAGGTGACTCCCACACCAAGCATTTGCAGGAGGTGGGATCACTTGCTTCCATCAGCTGGTTCCGTGTGCGTGCATTGTGATGAGCTGGCTGGGATACAACTGAACTTGGGCCTAAGAAACAGGGGACTTGTGAGGAAAAGGGAAATATTTAAAATAAGGTCCGAACAAGTGGATGGAAGGGAGATTAAACACCAATTCCTTTTGGTACTGTAGTCGTTCTTCGAAGAAAGGATGCACAGTTATACATTTGTTCTTTACACAAATTATCATTTGTTGTTATCAAAACTATATGTGTAGATATGTAACTTTAATATTTCCAAAGTACATTGCACATAGGTTATCTTCCTTGTTATTAGAGTCCTGATAGGACGGCAGGCACACTGGAGAAGGTGGGAGAACAGTGGGAGAAGCTCCTGTTTTGTGCTCAGACCTACTAGATTTCAAATTTCAGCTCTAATACTTGTGGGGAAAAGAAAGTGTTCAAAATAAGGTCTGAACAAGGGGATGGAGAGGAGATTAGCTAGCTGGGTACTGCTGAACAATTTATTTCACTGTTTAAAACTTCTGTGTTATCCAGTTCTAAAATGGAAAAAAAAACACCCCATGGATTTGTATGAGGATTAAATTCAGTGAATGATGTTGAGTGTATGTAGTAAGTAGGTGCTAACCGAACACCTCTTCCTAGCTCATCTCAATTTATGGAGAAAAAACCTGGAATGAGATTCAGAGAAATGAGAAGTTGTGAGGGGGTCATGAGATTAGTAAGTTTCAGTTCCGGGGATCCAATTCACATGTTTTGACTTTTACATTTGGGCTTTTCTTGTCACAACCTGTTGCCTCTCCAATGATATCTTTAAGATTTTTCTTCAGTTATTCAGTTAACCTTATCTGGCTGGTGATTTCAGGGTAAGCTTTTTGTTGAAAAGCGGATATTCCCTTGCTAAAAGAATGATCCTTGAACATGGTTCTGTAGAGTTCAGTGGGGTCTGCTCTCAGAGGAGGCAGTTTAAAGCAATGACCTCTAAAGCAACCTCCCTGTTCTCACATGCCTGACACAGTGCACCTTGAATTCCTAGGAGGAAGGATTCTATAAAGACACGAAGTTCAGAATCATGCCATGTTTTTCTTCTTTTTCTGAGTGGCTCCTTCTGTGTCCCCACGCTAATGCAAAGGCTGGTAAGCAATTGAACAGGAAGTGACATGAGTGTTTATAGCATTATTACAGGAAGGCTGTAAAGTTCATGAGCAATTGGCGCCTGTGGCTCAGTGAGTAGGGCGCTGGGCCCATGTATCTGAGGTGGTGGGTTCAAACCCCGCCCTAGCCAAAAACTGCAAAAAAAAAAAAGTGTGAAATTTAAGATTGCACACCAACTTTATTGCCACCCTGTACAACTCTTTCTCCAATTCCATGGATAAAAAAAGGAATAGAAAGGACAGTATGCAGAGGCAGCATTTCAGTAAAGACTTTTCCTGCTGGTGGTGCTGATCACTCTTAGGGAGTTTTCAGTCCTTCTTCTGGAAACTGATGGCTGTAGGCTCAAGTTAGAAGATGAATGGATCTACTTCCCGCCCAGGCAGTCGGGCCATTTATCTATGGAGACTGCTCATCGGCCATCCGGTTTCTCTTCTTTGTAGCGAGCAGAGAGGTGTGCATATATACAGTTATGGAGGAAACATTTTGCTCCTTGCTTTTGGCAGTGGGGAGAGTATGTTTGCTTTTGCCAAAAGGTAGTTAGCATCTTACTCTCACAGCTAAGAAATCAGAATGTGGCTGAAGGAAGTCAGAGAAGAAGGTAGGGGGGGAAGTTCCCTCCAGCATACATACAGTCTTGTTTATTGCTCAGCTCCATTGGGCTGGTGACACAGATGTAGGATCTGGTGAGTCACTGTCACCTTGCCTGTGAAATATTAAAGAGAGCCACCTACTGTGCTCTTTGCCCATTTTGGAAATTGTTGTGTGTGGGGGGGAAAAAAACCCACCAAAGAACAGGAAGGTTACAGAACATTTGGTATGTGATAATTTGGGAAGATAAATTCAGGTTAGCTACTCATTTGCCTTTTTCTTTTTTTAAAACTGAGATTACATGGTTACACTGAGAGGTTGAGAGGAGACCTTCTTCTAGTTGACTTCAACCTTCTCCAGCAGTTGTGGCAGGGTGGATTTTTAGAGTCTGTCAGGGTCCGGAGGCAAATTCTTCTAAAGGGATGATCTTCAAGCTTTGCAGATGGGAAATAGGGACACTGTTGCCTGCATAGAAGCGTAAGTCCCCATATCAGCAAATTATTCATAGGAGACTTTTAATAAATATAAATTCTTTCTTCTGCCAACAAATCCTTCCATTTATCAGTGTGTTAAATTACAATCATCAAAATTTAACAGCTGTCATCCTTTACTGAATTTCCTCATGGATTATGCTGAATGTTTTACAATATGTCATCTCATTCAATCCTTGCAACACCCTGTGTGTTATTTTGAGGAAACTGAGGGTCATAGAAGCAAGTGGGATGATCTGTGTCACACAGCACAAAACAAGAACCAATGTGGAGACTCATCTACGCTGTTCATTTCAAAGCTAGGAAGGACCTTAATTTGTCCCACCCTGGGACTAGAACTGAGAACCTTGACTCAAATCACCCCAGCCCCGTCCTACGTTCTGACGTGAGAGAGCCAGACAAGATGATCCCAAAGGGTCTTCAGTTGTAATGCAGTGTAGATCTTTCTTGGAGATTCCTTTCAACTCTGATTCTGTCATCATATCTCCTTGCAAAAGTTAAAGATAAAAGGAGGAAAAGGCAAGAAAGAGAAAATACTCTTATTTTATGCTCAAGAATTGTATTTTCTCACCAAACAGAGAAAAGCTAGGGAAATCAACAGTCATTGGTGCATGTACTTGCAACTACCCTTCTGTCATTTCCCTTAAGCACAAAAATACCTCTCAGATATATAGGATTGCTGCCTTTTTACAGATGAATGAATGAAGGCTCAGAGAAACTTACAAACTTCCCCAAGGTTATCCAGTAGGTAAAGATTGGGACCTGTGTGTGCCTCAGGAAAAAGATTTTTGTTCTACTATACCATGTTTACTAAACACCACGGCATAAAATCTGAAGACACGTACAACTAGATTCATAACTACCCCCTCCCTGTATCTTCACACCACCCCACCCCACCTGCTGTCTCCCCTCCTTCTGTTTTCCTTCTCTTTCTGAATGTGCTGCTCAAATCCTTTTTTGATTCTTGCCAGCCCACAGAATCCCCTTTAAAGCTTATAACATCTTCTATTTTTATTTTTTATTTTTTTTATTATGGATCAGTAATTCGTGCTTTTGCTTTTGTCTGTGTCCCTGATTATCACTGAAGTAGCTGAGGACTTGGTTTATTCTGCCCTGGGCCCAGCACAGTGCCTTGTACATGAGAAGTACAAAATTGAATGGGTGATGGAGTCATGCTGTGTCAGGTAGGCCAAGAATTGGCTTTCTGGTTTCCCCATACTTTATCATAGCATTAATCATTTCAAAGGTTGCCGCTACACATTACTAAGGTAATTTTTATTCCTTTTAATTTTGTGGTCATAAAATCAGATAAATGACAAGGAGCCAAAGACTAAGAAAACTGCACATCATTGTCTTGGTAATGGAAAAACACATTTCTATCCTAATAATAAAGGGTGTTTTGCAGCAAACACAGTGAAGGGTGATGTTGAAGTGCATGTTTGCATATATTGACAGCAAAGCCAGTGTCTGGTGTCGTAATGAATTACCTAAGAGAAAATATAGGAAGTTTCCATGGAAGTGAGCAGCTGCAGTGAGGTTTGATATTAAGATTTCTAAAAGCAGCAAAGAATTTATATCAGTTCAACTGTTGTTTGATATAATTGGCATCAATTGGCCATAAGGACAAATAACCTTTTGTGTCTAGTTTATTTCTAGCAGACTCCTGTGGTTTCTACCTGTCTGGTACATAGTTCTTATGATTACAATGGCCTCTTTCTCTTCCAATCAACGCTAAAGGCAACAAAAATGAGAACCATTTTATAAACTCTGGTCTCTGAAAATGTTCTCTTCATTGATAGCAATTAGGTGCTGTGGCAACTTAAAATTGTGGCTATGTGACATAGTGGGCTTTGATGTCAGACCAGTCTCCCTGGGTTTGACTTTAGACAAGTTACTTGGCCTGTCTTTGCCTTATTTTCATAATCTGTAAAATGGGGATAATAAATCTCTTCTGCCAAGCCATTGGTAGATGTCAGTCATATAGCCAGACATAAGTCAGACATTTGTTAATAGCCTGGTGCATGAAGATTTCACCTTTTATTATGCTTAACAACAGCAACAATAATGATTTCATTACAGGCCCAAGTAGATAGTGGATTAGAAAGTGGAAGACCAAGGTTCAAATAAGAACAGTTTGATTTTTATAGAACATCAAACCCTCAAAATTCTTGTTAAATACACAGATGTACAGACATATGGTATCATTGTTATCTTTTTACAGTAACTCTGAGGTGATCAGGGCAGGTTTTCCAACATTGTATGTCCTGAGTATTTAATATATTGTTAAGGCTGTATAGCCAATTAGTGGAGCTACGTCTTGGACCCTCGTTTTCTAACTTCAAAATGATGATTTTTTCCCCTCAGCCATTCGTTACACCATTACTCCTTAGTTGATTTTTCTTCTCTAGGCCTCCTTGTTTTCACTACTAAAATGAGGGATTTGGAGAAGCTGCTTTCTGGGGTACGGTGTTCTAGAGTAGTGCCGTAGAAGATACCTTGACAGGCTGAGAGCGGAGCTCCCCTCTTTGGTAGAGCATCGTGACGCCCAGAGCCCTGGTAGCCGCCCTGGCCTCTGTGAGAATCACAACGGAGATCTGCGTAGGATTCAGACTCATGATGGCACCTTTTTGTCCTCAGAAATGTGATTCTTCCGCCTTCCTCTGCTCAGAAAACCAACCTCCCTCATCCCGCTCAGAATCCAGGTTTGGGGATGGGAAGAAAAAGTAGACAACTGGGTTAGGTACATGGACGTTTATTGTTTGGGGAATAAAAATAAAGCCTTTTGTGAGTGTGTGTGTGTGAAAAAAATGCATGCTGTGTCTCATCATTAATCACTGTGATATTCTACAAAGAAATATAGGAATAAAATATTTGGCTTTCGTTTGCATTTTAGCATCACGAGTGCACATTTTTTCTGCTTTCTTCTTTTGAACTTTTAGTGCCCACAAAGGAAGCTTGACTCTCACTGAAATGTAGGAATTCTATCAAATTATAGAAATGGTGGAAACTTAAGAGTGGTAATACACACTAACTAGTGCTTTTTGGAAGATTAGACTTCAGGTTTCAGATTATGGAGTTAGACAATGGTGGGAACAGGGACAGAGTAGATAATAAAACAAAAACATAGTCTGACTTTGAAAGCAAGGTTGGATTGGAAATCCAACATAGTCTGGCTTTGAATACAAAACATAGTCTGGCTTTGGATCAAGGTTGGGTTGGAATCCTAGATGCTGCTTGCTTAAGCCTGTCCAGACTTCCTTTTTTTCATCTGCAAAATGTTAATAAACATATCCTGTCTGTCTGTCTGACTATCTATCTATCTATCTATCTATCTATCTATCTATCTATCTATCTATTTATCTATCTTTCTATCTATCTATCATCTCTATCTCTTCTCTATTACTGAGAATAAAGTAAAATAGAATAGTATATTCAGCCCCAGTCACATAACAATGGCACCTAAAAGGCATTTAGTAAATAATCATTCCTTCCTTTTCACTCAACACTTTAGTTCACCCAGAGCCTCATCATTTTGATGAAACTCAGAGAGGGAGGGTATATTGAGTAGACACCCCAGCTGGTCTAAGAGAATGTACCCTACTTTGGCATACTAGTGGGATGGTAAAGAGTAGGAAGGGAATGTGATATTTACCTTAAAATATCTGGAAATCTTTGGTGTGATGGAGGGATTCGACCACTGATAATTAATAGTGCATAGATGGTCTACATGAGAATCATCTGGATAACTTGCTAAAGAAGCAGTTATCTAGGGGCTTTTCACTGAAGTCTAACATTCACTGTATTAGAATTTTCAGTACTGAAGCAGTATTTTTTAAGAGTTCAGGAGTCTTTTTATATTGGTTTAAATTCTGCTCCATCTGTATAATCCTGGGCAAGTTATTTAACTTCTGTGTGTAAAATGAGGATATATGTGTGTGTGTATGTATATATATACATACATACACACATACACAATACATAACTCATTGGGTTGTTGTGAGAGCTAAGTAATTTAATACATAGGAAGTACCTAAAACAGTAACTGGTACAAGTGACCACATGGTGTTTCACTTAGGGTGTTGGCCGTTTTTCAAACACCTCACAAGACTTTGTATGATTTGTATTTTATTTCTTTTCCTATGAAATGTCCTGGGTAACTAGTGGCTAATTCCTCCTTCTGCTTGAAATCTTTGCTCAATGTCTTCCTAGTGAGCCCACTGTGGTTCTCATAAAACTACCCCTATCCCCGGGCACTGGCCCCACCCCCTGCCATTCCTCATCTATCTTAACTGATTCTACTTTTCTGTTTTTTATAGTAATTGTCACCTCATAAGCATCCACATATCTTACTTTGTCTTTTGCTTATTTTTAATTTCACCTCTACTACAATCTGAAATCCATAGGATAGGGACACTTGTTATGCTTACTGCTGTGTCCCAGGTGCCCAGAATAGTGCCTGGAAAATGGCAGATTCCCAATCATGAGTCAGTGATGAATAAACCAATGTATTCATAGGTATTATCATGATTATTAGTCCCAAAGAGGCAAAAATAAATCCTTAGAAATGGATGAGCAAGCAAATTGTATATATAATAGTGAAATAAAATTTGACATATGGGGTCTGGCAATTAAGCTCATGAACTGATAGCCATGTGCTTACATTGGCAGCACCAGACAGACAACTCAGTAAGGTTTCATGACCTTGACATATCAGTATTTCACAGCTGTGTTCCTGTTGACATGTGATGGTATCTTGCTGAGTGTCATTTATTATTGTTGTGTATTTTTATGTGCTGCCGTGAGACTGTTGGAGCTTGAATTGGAAGCACTGAACAAACATTATATTTCTTGTTAAACTGGCAAGATTGGAAGTGAAATCAGGGACAAGTTAGTCCAAGTTTATGGGGATAATACCATGAAGAAAACAGTGGTATACAAATAGATTAAATGTTTTTCTGAGGGGACAGAAAGCATCACCAAGGAAGAGACATTAGGTTAGCCATTAACCAGGAAAACTGATGAAAATATTGTAAAAATTAATCAAATTGGGCGTCAAAATTGTCGGTTGATGGTGAGAAGCATAGCAGATCAAATAAACATCAACATAGAAGCAGAAAAATCTTAACTGAAATTTTGGCATGGGACAGGTATGGGTCTTGCATTATGGCAATACACCAGCTCACACAGCACTGTGTGAGAGGGAGGTTTTAGCCATTAAACCAATAACTATAATGGAATACCCTCCCTACACACTGATTTGGCCCCCAGTTACTTTTTTCTTTACCTAAAGGTAAAGGAAATAATGAAAGAATGACATTTTGATGACATTTAGCACATCAAGGGTAATATAATGACAGCTCTGAAGGCCATATCAGAAAGAGTTTAAAAACTGCATGGAAGGGTGGACTAGGCACTGGCATCGGTGCATAGCTTCCAAAGGGGAGTACTTTGAAAGTGACCTTAGTGGTATTCATTATGAAGTATGGAGCACTTTTTCTAGGATGAGTTCACTAACTTAATTGTCATTCCCTGTATATATTCATATACATACATATATGTACTTATATGTAAACATAGTGTATGCATATGGATGTATGTGTGTATATATGTAATGTTGACTAGCTTTATATTTTGAATATTTAAATAATTTGTAGGTATACATGTATATGTATAAATGTATATGTATATATGGATATGTATAAATATATACTGAAGTCACATTTGACTTCTATAATTACAAGAAATGCTCAAACATGACTTGTTATTCACCTTTTGTTATTGTCTGTACTGAGTATTACAATTTTAATACAGTTTGTTTCTTTCTTAAAATGCTTATGCATTTTTTGGCACCCTCTGTATATAATCGCTTGTGTGTGTGTGTGTGTGTGTATGTGTGTGGCATATATTTATTTATATATTTAAGAGCTGTGCAAAATTGCTTTGGAAAGCAGACATGTTAAAATAATCTCTCTCTCTTCCTCTTTTTTTTTTTTTTGACGGTGACTATGGCTCAAAAAGTAGGGCACCGGCCCCATTTCCTGGAGGTGGTGGCTTCAAACCTGGCCCTGGCCCAAAACTGCCCCCCCAAAAAAAGAAAATAAAAGAAAATAAAAAGATCTCTTTTTGGTATGATGCTATAGTTACAGTTTGAGAAAAAGACAGAAATGTATATATATGAGTCAACAGAAGAAATATAAGTTATTTCAGAAAAAGAAATGAAGGACAGGGATTGAACAGTACGATTGAAGGGAGGTGGAAGAGGGATAGTTTTAAATAGGGTAGTTCAGGACATCTCTGAGAAGGTAACATTTGAACTAAGAAAGAAGCCTGGGGAGTCAGGACAGGCCCAAGTTCATGAGTGAGGTGGTATGGCCTGGTGAGAGAGACAGAGCAGGTGGAAATGGGGTTTTAAGATAGGCGGGGGTCCATCAGACTGGCCTTGCAGGCCACCGTGGGGAATTTGGATGTTATGCAAAATGGAATGGGAAGTCACTGAAAAGACTGAAGCAGGATGGTGACCAGCTTGAAGCCTGAGAGAGAGAGAAGGAAATGGAGGAACTTAGTTATAAGATGAGGAGATAAACTGCTCTGATCTCACATAGGCTGCTATGAACAGATGAAAAAGACAATACAGTTTCATTGATGTATCATTTATCTTAGCAGGGTACTGGCGAAACTTATTAAAGGTAGAGTATTAATGTCTTTATATAGTGATCAAGGAAATGCCATGAAGGATATCTGTAACAGTATGATCAAAATATTTCTGAATGTATATGAATCGTGCCCTGTGAT
>CAUYON010099079.1:0-15789 GCA_963573935.1 Arctocebus calabarensis | reverse complement strand
GCCAGGGGCAAGGTGAATGAATGTATCAATGAATGGATACAGTCCTTTCATGGAATTGAGGCCTAGGAAATTCACAAGAAATTGACCTAGGCATAGGAGATGGGGGTTCCACATTTAGTCCTAAGTGCATCATTACAGTTTTATATTTATTTGCAAGTTTAAAAGCTACCAGGTATTAAGCAAAATGACTTATAGAAATTATTTCCTTTGACTTCAAAATGACCCTAAAAGGTAAATACTATCAGTCTTCCCATTTTGCAGATGGTTGGGTTCAGTAGCTTAGGCCTATAATTCTAGCACTCTTAGAGGCTAGGGCTGGTAGACTGCTTGAGCTCAGGAGTTGGAGGCCAGTCTGAGCAAGAGTGAGACTCCTGTCTCTACTAAAAATAGAAAAACTAGCCAGGTGTTCTGGCAGGCACCTGTAGTCCCAGCTCTTGGGGATGCTAAGGCAAGAAGATCACTTGAGTCCAAGAGTTTGAGGTTTCTGTGACCTACATCTCCGTGGCACTCTACCCAGGGCAACAGAGGGAGTCTCTATCTCAAAAAAACAAGATAACTTGCTCTTGAAGAAAGACAAACCCATCTTGAATGGAAAACATACTATGAAGATAAATCACCCCCAAATTAACCTATAAATTTAATGTAATTACCTCTTTTAAGCCATCAGAATAAATAAGAACAGTTTTATCTTCTTTCTTCAAAAGCTAATTAAGAACAATAAAAAACAGAGTGATAAGAACATTTGCAATGTTAGGGTTATCTTTTCTTTAACCAAAGGAACTTGTAAAGCATTGACATTAAAATTTCTACAAAAGAGGATGAATTTTCTGTGAATTAACAAAAAACTGGATTTCAAGTCTGAGATGAATACTAAATAAAGAAACTACATATTTAAACAAATAATGCATTTTATCTAAATAGTCTGTAAGATTTTGCCCACATTACATCTAGGTTTTAAGGAATATAACTAAGCAACAATGCTCATAGGTCAATGAGAGGAACAATCTACTGCCAAAATAACATTATTTGCAATAGCGAAAAACTCATGTTAAAAAAAAGTGTACAACAGAGGCAAGAGACTCGCTTAAGCCCAGGAATTGGAGGTTGCTGTGAGCTGTGATGCCATAGCACTCTATCCAGGGTGACAGCTTGAGTCGCTGTCTCAAAAAAAAAAAAAAAAAAACCACCAAAAGTGTACAACAGAAAAATACATTCTTTTGCATAAGACAAACAAGCACAAAAATTATCAAAACTTACCCTCCACTTCATACCCTACTATGGAAAAAAAACGTGCTGGCAAGGATGTAGAGAAATTGGAACCTTTGTGCACTGTTGGTGGGAATGTCAAACAAGTGCATTGCAACTGTGGAAGATAGTATGGTGGTTCCTCCAAAAATTTAAAATAGAATTATCATCTGATCCAGCAAGTCCACCTCTGGGTATGTTCTCAAAAGAACTGAAGCAGGGACTAGAATGGACATTCATACACCCATGCTTATATGATTTTTATTTTTATTTATTTATTTTTGAGACAAAGTCTCACTTTGTCACCCTCCACAGAGTGCCGTGGTGTAATAGCTCACACAACAACCTCAAACTCTTGGGCTCAAGTGATTGTCTTGTCTCAGCCTCCCAAGAACTGGGAGTACAAGCAGCTGCCACAACTGGCATTTTTTTTTTCAGAGATGGGGTCTTACACTTGCTCAGGTTGATACTGAACCTGTGAGCTTAGGCAATCTACCTGCCTCCACCTCCTAGAGTGCTAAGATTATAGGCATGAGCCACCATGCCCATCCTCACACCCATGATTATAGCAGCACTACTCACAGTAGCAAAAACATGGAAGCAACACAAATGTCCATCCACAGAGAAATGGATAAACAAAGTGTGGTATTTACATATAATGGAATACTATTCAATCTTAAAAAGGAAGGAAATTCTGTTCTTTGCAACAACATAAATGAATCTGGATGACATTATGCTAAGTGAAATAAGCCAGTCACAAAAGACAAATATTGTATGATTCCTCTTAATGTGAGGTACTCAGAGTGGTCAAAATCATGGAGACAGACAATAGATGGTGCTTGCCTGGAGCTGGGAGGAAGGGATTACTGTTTACTGGGTACAGAGTTTCGGTTTCACAAGATGAAAAGAGTTGTGGAGATTAATGGTGGAGATGAGTATATATCACTAGAAATGTACTCAATACAACTAAACTTAAAAATGGAAAAGAAGGGCCAGGCATGGTGGCTTATACCTGTAATCCTAGCACTCTAGGAAGCTGAGGCAGGTGTACTGTCTGAGCTCAGGAGTTCGAGACCAGCCTGAGCAAGACTAAGACCCCATCTCTAAAACATAGTCATGTATTATGGCAGGTGCCTGTAGTCCCAGCTACTTGGGAGGCTGAGACAAGAGAATCAGTTAAGCCAGCGGTTCTAAACCTGTGGATCGCAACCCAACAGGAACTGTATTAAAGGGTTGCAGTATTAGGAAGGTTGAGAACCACTGACTTAAACCCAAGATTTGGAGGTTGCTGTGAGCTGTGATGTCATCGCACTCTATTGAGGGCAAAAAGTAAAACTCTGTCTCCAAAAAAAAGAAAAAGATGGTAAATTTTACATCATATTTTAATAAAATAAAAACCAAATTTAAAAGAAAATTAGAGGCTCGGCATCTGTGGCTCAACGGGCTAAGGCGCCAGCCACGTACAACCTGAGGTGGCGGGTTCGAATCCAGCCTGGGCCTGCCAAACAACAATGATGGCTGCAACCAAAAAAAAAAAAAAAAAAAAAAATGGCTGGGGGTTGTGGCAAGCGCCGGTTGTCCCAGCTACTTGGGAGGTGGAGGCAGGAGACTTGCTTGAGCCCAGTAATTGGAGGCTGCTGTGAGCTGTGATGTCATAGTATTCTATCCAGGGTGACAGCTTGAGGCTCTGTCTCAAAAAATAAATAAATAATTAATTAATTAAAAGAAAATTAGAAATAACCTAAATATCCATCAAATGATAAATGGAAAAATAAAATGTTTCAATAGAATATTATTATTATTATTTTTAGAGACAGAGTCTCACTTCGTCTCCCTCAGTAGAGTGCTGTAGCATCACATCTCACAGCAACCTCCAGCTCTTGGGCTTAGCCGATTCTCTTGCCTCAGCATCCTGAGTAGCGGGGACTACAGGTTCCTGTCACAATGCCCAGATACTTTTTTGTTGCAGTTGGACTGGGGTCGGGTTCGAACCTGCCACCCTCATTACAGCGCCCTACTCACTGAGTCACAGGCGCCGGCCCAACAGAATATTATTTGGCAGGCTTGGCACCTGTACCTCAGTGAGTAGGGCACCAGCAACATATACAGAGGCTGGAGGGTTCCAGCCAGACCCGGCCTGCTAAATAACAATGACAAATGCAACCAAAAAATGTGGTGAGACTCTATCTCAAAAAAAAAAAAAAAAAAAAATATATATATATATATATGTGTGTGTGTGTGTGTGTGTTATTTGGCAAAAAAAAGAAATATATACTTATTCATACCACAATGTGGATGAACTCTGAAAACATTATGCTAAGTCAAAGAAGCCAGACACAAAATTCCAGCCCTTTGGGAGGTGGAGGCAGGAGGATCACTAGAGGTAAGGAATTCAGTAGTCTGGGTAATAAAGCAAGACCGCCTCTGTGGGGTAAGAAACCCCCACAGGTAAGTCTCATTCGAGTGAGCCACTAATCGGTTAAATTGGCTTTTGTCTTCACAGAAAAAGCAAAGAGGTTTGGCTACCCTGAGGCAAACACAAAGGCTGTTTTCTGGTCATCTGGAAACAGATACTTTGAAGTTTTTGCAGCCTTGGTTCCAAGGAGTTAGAAGCTAAAAAGCTTCTTGCCTAGAGACACGGTCCTAAAGATCTCAGCACTGTGGAGAAACTAAGTCATAAACCCACTTAACGTTAATTTGGTGAGGGCCTGAGGAGTTTCAGAAAGCAGATCCCCTGTAGCTCTGTCTCTCTTATTTGTATGTAGATTTCTTACACAAAAGCTGAGGCTCATTCACAAAGAGTTAAGGTAAAAGATGCTGGTTTGCAGACTTGATGTCTGCCACTTAGGTTTAGAGTTAGAGGAAGTTAGATAATGGTGAATGTTGTAAATCATAGATTAAGTGTGAACATGACTGCCAATGTATATAAGGTGGTCAGAAATAAAGTTAATTTGCTAAATGCCACAAGAGAGCTTGTAGCCTGCTTCTTGCACCCTCTTAACATTGCAGAGCGAGCTTACACCTGAGGTAAAGCTGCAGCCCCTCGAGTCTCCAGTCATGCAACACCCTCTAAAAAAATTTTTTTTAATTAATGAGCCATGTTAACACACACTTGTAGTGCCCGCTACTTAGGAGGCTATAGCAAGAGGATCACTTGAGCCCAGGAGTTCAAGCTTACAGTGAATTATGAATGCAGTACTGGGCTCTAGCTTGGGTAATGGAGCAAGAGCCTATGTCTGAAAAAACAAAACAAAACAAAAAACAAAGAACACATATTGTGTGACTCCATTTATTTGAAATGTCCAAAACAGGCAATTCTATCGAGATAGGAAGTGCATTAATCATTAATTGCCTGAAGATGGGAGAAGAGAGACAATAGGGAGTGACTATTAATGGAATTTCTGTTGAGGGTGATGAACAAGTTCTAAAATTAGGCTTGGCACCAGTAGCAAAGTGGTTATGGAGCCAGCCACATACATTGAGGCTGGTAGGTTCGAACCTGGCCTGTGCCAATTAAACAACAATGACAACTGCAACAAACAATAGCCAGGCATTGTGGCAGGCATCTATAGTATCAGCTACTTGGGAGGCTGAGACAAGAGAATCACTTAAGCCCAAGAGTTCAAGGTTGCTGTGAGTTGTGATGCTACCGCACTCTAGTGAGGGTGACATATGAGACTCTGTCTCAAAGAAAAAAAAAGTTATAAAATTGATTGTAGTAATGGTTGCAAAACTTAGTGAGTATGTTAAAAATCACTGAACTATACACACACGCACACAATACACACATACCAAGCAAGAGAGACTCAAACGCCTGAGCAAGAGATCCTTCTACCTCTGCATACTTTAAATGAGTGAAATACATGGGATATGAATTATCTCAGTACAACTATTATGAAAAATTTATTTTTGATAATAGTACATATAAAGAAGACAATTGGAGGAAATAATGTATTTGGAGTGTTAGGATTATGATAACTGATTAAAGCAGATTCTTTTAACTGGGCGCCCTGAATCATGCTTATAATCCTAGTACTCTGGGAGGCTGAGGTGGATGGATTACCTGAGCTCACAAATTCCAGACCAACCTGAGCCAGAGGGAGACCTCGTCTCTAAAAGAAAAAATAGCCAGGCATTATGGCAGGTGCCTGTAGTCTCAGCTACTTGGAAGGGTTGAGGCAAGAGAATTGCTTAAGCCGAAGAGTTGGTGGTTGCATCACCATTGTGATGTACTTGACTGAGGGCGACATAGTGAAACTCTGTCTCAAAAAAATAAATAAACAAAAAATAAAAAATATATAAATAAAGCAAACTCTTTCTAAACACCCAACTTACCCTGGTTTTGGCATAATTGAGCATTTCCTGGGTGGTTTCGTAGGTTATCCACTGAGCCTTCAAACAGTAATTCACCACAAATTCATCATCCTGTTTCACAAATGGCAGAAGCAGTAAGGCAACCTAATATTCATGAACACATCAATCTGAGTACTCTAGTACCTAACAAGGAAAACATACCTGGATCTTATGTAGATTTCCCTTAGCTTCATCTACAAGTTTTTCCCATTCAGTTTGCTCACTGGTGTCCACTGAACTCAATGCTAGTTTCTCCAATATATCATTTGATTTTACCTTGTAAACAAGCTGTAATACAGACATGTCACAAGAGATTTGAAGTATGACAATAGTAAAGGATGACTTATGCACACAGCAAGCTTCCTGTGGTCCAGGAATAATGTTTAAAGAAGGTAACACTTAAGTATCCGAAAGATAATCCAGATTTTGATTTATAAAAACCATGTCTATTTAGCCCTTACTAAATGTGTCAAGCAGGTCGGATGAGGTGGCTTGCCCCTGTAATCCTAGCACTATGGAAAGCCAAGACAGGTGGATTGCCCAAGCTCACAGGTTTGAGACCAGCCTGAGCAAAAATGTGACCTCATCTCTAAAAATAGCAAGGCACTGTGGCCGGCACCTGTAGTCCCAGCTACTCGTGAGGCTGAGACAAAAGATTCACTTGAGCCCAGGAGTTTGAGGTTGCTGTGAGCTATGACACCATGGCACTCTACCGAGGGTGACAAAAATGAGACTGTCTCAAAAAAAAAAAAAAAAAAAAGCTGGGTATTATGGTGGGCAACTATAATCCCAACTTCTCGGGAGGTTGAGGCAAGAGAATCACTTGAGCTGAGTTTGAGGTTGCTGTGAGCTATGACACCATAGCATTCTACCAAGGGCATCAAAGTGAGACTTTGGGTTCGGCGCCTGTGGCTCAACGGGCTAAGGCGCCAGCCATGTACACCTGAGCTGGCGGGTTCGAATCCAGCCCGGCCCGCCAAACAGCAATGACAGCTGCAACCAAAAAATGGCCGGGCATTGTGGCAGGCACCTGTAGTCCCAGCTACTTGGGAGGTGGAGGCAAGAGACTCGCTTGAGCCCAGGAATTAAAGGTTGCTGTGAGCTATGATGCCACAGCACTCTATCCAGGGTGACAGCTTGAGGCTCTGTCTCAAAAAAAACAAAAACAAAAACAAAGTGAGACTTTGTCTCAAAAAAAAATTTTTTTAAATATGGGTGGCAGTGCCTGTGGATCAACGGAGGAGGGCGCTGGTCCCATATGCCAGAGATGGTGGGTTCAAACTCAGCCCTGGCCAAAGAGCAAAAAAAAAAAAAAATCTTTAAAAAATAAATAAGTGTGTTAAGCAGCATACTTTCACAAGCTAAGATATAGAAGCAACCAAGTGTCCACCAATGAATGCAAATGTACAAACAAATGTGGTTTATTTTCACAATGTAATACTAATCTTGAAAAAAAAGAAAAAGAAAATTCTGCCACTGGCAACAGCATAATGAACCTGCAGAACATGTTGTTAAGTGAAATCTAAAAAAGTGAAACTCAGAATAGAATGGTAGCTACTGGAGGTCAAGAGGGGGAAGATGGGGAAACAGGGAAATGTTCAAAAGGGGCAAAGTTTCACTTACACCGAAGGAATAAGTCTTAAAGATTTATTGCACAGAATGGCGACTGTAGTTAATAAAAATGTATTGTATAGTTCAACATTGCTAATTTTTTTTTTTTTTTTGAGACAGTCTCACTTTGTCATCCTCAGTAGAGAGTGCCATATGCTGTGGCATCACAGCTCACAGCGACCTCAAACTCTTGGGCTCAAGCCATCCTCATTTCAGTCTCCTAAGTAGCTGGGACTATAGGAGCCTTCTACAACACCTGGCTATATTTTAGAGATGGGGTCTTGCACTTGCTCAGGCTGGTCTTGAACCTGTGAGCTCAGGCAATCCACCCAAATGGGCCTCCCAGAGTGCTAGGATTATAGGTGAAAGCCACTGTGCCCCACCGGAGTAAATTTTAAATGTTTTCACTTCACACAAAAAAGCGTGATGGATATGTTAATTAGTTTGATTTAATCACTGCACAATGTAAACATATCAAAACATTACCACTGTACCCTGTAAATAAATACAATTATATTTGTCAACTTAAAAAAAAGAACTTTATATGAATATCTCATTTAATTGCCATAAAAACCTAAGTAAGCACATATGTCTCATGATAATCCTTGGGGGACAAGTACTAGTACACCTATTTTAAGAACAAAAAAACCTTAAGACTCAAGAAAGGTTCAGTGATGTGTCTGAAATTACATAGTCCAAAAGTGAGAGCTGGTTTTTAAAAGATAACCACCATCACTCTGGGAGCCTGTGGCGGGCAGATAGCCTGAGCTCAGGAGCTTGAGAACCCATCTCTAAAAAGAGCAGGGCGTTGTGGCAGGTGCCTGTATTCCCAGCTACTTGGAACACTGAGGCAAGAGGACCACTTGAGTCCAAGAGTTTGAGGTTGCTGAAAGCTATGAGGCCATTACACTCTACCTAAGGCGACAAAATAAGACTCTGTCTCCAAAATAAAAAGACCACCATTATGTTTCATGTCTAGTTTTCTGAGTGTAGGAAAAGGATTTTAGTGGCTAGAGTTAGGAATACCCAAAATTTCAGGTTCCTTTTCCTATGGATAGAACACTAACTTTTCCATGAACTCTCTGGTTCTGAAAGTTAAACATAACAAAGAGTAGTTTCTCTACTTTTCTCATTTCTTTCATTGGTTTTATGATTTTTTTCCCCCTCTGTTCACTCTTTCCAAAAATTAGTCATGAAATCTTTCAGATGTTCATAAAGGTAATAATGTGATAAATATTCATGTACTCATCACCTGTCACTTAAAAAATAAAGCATATTACCAATATAATTTAAGACTAATCTGTCATCCTCCCAAGTAAATCATCCTCTTTCTCCCAACTGGAAGTATTCATTATTCTGGTTTGGGTACTTATTATTTCACTTATTTTGTTATATCCTAACATATATTTCTAAAAAACACTCAGAATTATTCTGCATGTTTTAAAACATATTTTTAAACAATAAAGATATAAGTAGCTACCACCCGTTTAAAAAATATTAATTCTTTAATCAACTATTATCAGGCTTTCTCCTTTACTTCCCATGAAACTGACTTTTTTGACCAGGGCTGAGTTTGAACCTACTACCTCCAGCATATGGGGCCAGCACCCTACTCCTTTGAGCCACAGGTGCAGCACCGCCCCTGACTTTTTTTTTTTTTGAGACAGACTGTCACTTTATCACCCTTGGTAGAGTGCCATGGCATTACAGCTCACAGCAACATCCAGCTGTTGGGCTTAGGCAATTCTCTTGCCTCCCAAGTAGCTGGGACTACAGGCACCCACCACAACTCCCGGCTATTTTTTTGTTGTTGCAGTATGGCCTGGGCTAACTTTGAACCCGTCATCCTCGGTATACGGGGCCGGCGCCCTACCCCTTGAGCCACAGGTGCCGCGCCACCCAAAACTGACTTTTCAAAGGATATGAATGGCCTACTAATTGCCAAGCCTCCTGTCTTTCAGCTTTTATACCTGAGCTGCTCTGTAGTATTCTTCTCAAACGTGTGTGCAGTCCCATATCCTATGCCCCCAGGTCACATTCTGAGATTTCTTTTCCCTTTCCACATTCTACCACAATGGTCTGAGCCATTCCTCCTGTGTTACCTAAATCTAGAATCAGCTCAGGACACTTTCCACCTTCGTACCAGACATCCTTATTTTATGTAGTAGATCCCTCATATCCAACTTTTTAAATTTTAGAGATGAGAGTCTCACTATGTTGCCCAGACTAGAGAGCAGTAGCTATGCAGACATGATCATAGCACACTAGAGCCTCAAACTCCTGGTTTCAAAGTAATCCTCGTGCCTCAGCATCCTGGGTGGCTAGGACTAAACGTATGTCCCACCCTGCCAGGCTCACATCTGATTTTCATCCTTTCCCCTTAACCTGGTCTTCCATACACATTCCTCATTTTAAGTCATGCCATCACCATCCAACATATGTGCTGAGCAGGAGTCCTACTAGTGAAACTTAAGTCTCCTCTCCGTCCTCCGTTTGATAACTACATCCTGCTGATTCTACTCTCTATGTTCCTCTCTTATCAGTCCCTGCCTCTTCTACATGTCCATCGATGGCACTGGTTCAGGTCTCCCAAAGAAAGCTGTTTGGTACCCTACTTGATAATCAAACCACTTGGTTTATGATTTTCTAAACAATTCTCCATCTTTCTAAAATGACAACCTAATCAAGACATTTCCCTGCATAAAACCTTCTGTAGCTGTCCATTATGTGTAGAATCAAATCTCAATCCATTGCAGTACATGTGAGGCACCAGGCTCTGGTCCCCACCTCCACATCATTATCCCTTTTGCTCTGCTGCCTGCATATAACCTGCGCTCTACTCCAGGCTAATTACAGGGAGCTCCCGGAAGCCTCACAAACTTCCCTCACTTATTCCTGCTGTCTTTTTTTTTTTTTTTTTGAGTCAGAGCCTGGGTAGAGTGCCATGGCATCACAGCTCACAGCAATCTCCAACTCCTGGGCTCAAGCAAATCTCCTGCCTCTGCCTCCCAAGTAACTGGGATTACAGGCGCCTGCCACAATGCCTGGCTATTTTTTTGGTTGCAATCATCACTGTTGTTTGGTGGCCTGGGCAGGATTTGAACCCGCTAGCTCAGGTGTATGTGGCTGCCGCCTTAGGCGCTTGACCTACAGGCGCCAAGCCTCCTGCTGTCTTTATACCCAGATTTCCAGATTTCCCTTCTTCTCCCTAGACTATCTGGAATACTTTCACCATTTGACATGAAAATTACCTCCTTAATGGCCAAGCATAGTGACTCATGCCTGTAATCCCAGCGCTCTGGGAGACCAAGGCAGGTCAATTGCTTGAGTTTAAGATTTCAAGACCAGGCTGAGCAAGAGTGAAACCCTGTCCCTACTAAAATAGAAAAATAAGCCAGGCATATGGCAGGCACCTGCAGTCCCAGCTACTTGGGAGGCTGAGGCATGAGGATCACTTGAGGTTGCTGTGAGCAACACTGATGCCATGGCACTCAACCCCAGGGTGACAAAGTCTCAAAAATAAAAAATAAATATAATTACCTCCTCAATGACATCTTTCTGGCCTATGTGAGTCATTCTTTCCTTTGAATGTCTTCTCTACATGGATCAGACCTTAATAATAGGCCTAATCACATTAAATTTCAATTATGTTTTATAGTTCTATCTCTTCAGCCTCAGGATATCAAGGAATGCTCGTTTAGTGAACAAATGAATACATGAATGGTTACCTCAATATCCAGTCCAAACTGAATGGCAAAGCTCTCAGCTTCAGCAAATCTGTGTTTGTGAAGTAACCGACTCAATCTGATAAGTTGGAAAATAAATTTCATTATTAATAAGAGAATTTAAGTTTTTCATTAGAACTAAGGCTTAAAAGAAAATGAGAAATTACCTGTTTTCTGGTAAAGCTTCTGTAAGACATCTAAGTACTAAAACAGAGATCAAGTCTTCAGAAAGTCTGAAAAAAAGTTTTCACTATAAATGTACTTATTTAAGATTAATAAGTAAATTTTAACTTAGCTGATTAAAGCAAAACATGACCTACGTTGGATCATTTTTGCAAATTCCTTCCAGGAGGTATATGGTATCCTACAATAATAACAAAAACATGCTTAAAATTCCAACATAAAAGCAACACATTTTATAATTACTAGAGTACTTACTGCTTCAGGCAAGAATTATCCATCAATGGATTTTAAAACCAATAAAGGAAAATTATTTGTAAAAAGGACATTTACTCCCAGCTCGGCGCCTGTGGCTCAGCGGGCTAAGGCGTCAGCCATGTACACCTGAGCTGGCGGGTTCGAATCCAGCCTGGGCCCACCAAACAACAATGATGGCTGCAACCAAAAAATGGCCAGGAGTTGTGGCGGGCGCCCGTAGTCCCAGCTACCTGGGAGGCAGAGGCAGGAGACTTGCTTGAGCCCAGGAATTGGAGGTTGCTGTGAGCTGTGATGTCACAGCACTCTATCCAGAGTGACAGCTTGAGGCTCTGTCTCAAAAAAAAAAAAGGATATTTACTCCCATAGTCTCAAAATAATACCACACAGATTACATACTAATTTTTTTTTTTTTACAAGACAGAGTTTCATTCTATCACCCTCAGTAGAGTACCATGCCATCACAGCTCACAGCAACTTCCAACTTCTGGACTTAAGTGATTCTCTTGCCTCAGCCTGCCAAGTAGCTGGGACTACAGGCGCCAGCCACAATGCCTGGCTATTTTTTTGTTGCAGTTTGGCCAGGACCAGGTTCCAACTGGCCACCCTCGGTATATGGGGCTGGTGCTCTACCCACTGAACCATAAGCGCTGCCCAGATTAGATACTAATTATAATGGTAAAAATCTATAAAAATAGAGAAATTTCAAAGAACTGTCTGAACCTACTGATAAAATTTAACACCACTGCCATCAGGACAGATAGCATGAATCCACCAATGTGATGTAGTTAGGACACAGTGTCACCTATGCAGAAACAATCACACAAATCCAAATAGAGGGAAATTCTATAAAACCACAGGGTAGGACTCTTCAAAAATGACAATGTCTTAAAAGACACAAAAGACTAAGGAACTATTCTCGGCTACACTAGCATATGACTGTGACCACTAAATTCATGAGTGATGTTTAATTAGATCCTAGATAATGGGAAAAAAAAATAGCTTTAAGGTAATTGACACAATGGGTAAAATTTAAACTTGAGAGATTTCATAATAGTAATATACCAATGTTAAATTTTCTAAGTACAATAACTATTATAGACAAATGCCCACATTCTTACAACCTACCTATTGAGGAATTCAGGGGTTAGAGGTCATGATAGCTGCAAATAATTTCCAAATGGTTTAAAAATATATAGTGTGTGTGCAAGAAAAAAAAAAAAAAAAAAGGAACAAATGTGGTAAACTGTTGAAAAAATTTCACAAAAAAGGGCAATAGCACACCAAATCATTGTCTATATCTCCTATTGAGAAAGAAATTGAATAAGCAAATGACTGATGTTTTGCTTAATCAAATTTTAATTAATCAATTTGCTTTCATTTCTTTTTTTAATATGAAGACTGGAAAGTGTTGAAGACCTCTGTTAATAAATGTATTTATGAACCTGAGCTCTAAGTATTCTAGTAAATTCTACCATGCTTAGCTGAATTATGCTTAAGGTTTTTTTCATTAAGTAACTTAAAATATATATAAACTTACTGAGCTAATTCCTGTTTGGACCAGAGAAGAAACACTAGATACTTCCAAAGAATACAGTATTTCCATTGTAGGTAATGAATAAACCATGAGGTTTTTCATCTAAAAAAAAAATGGTAGAGTAATTAATTTAGTAAGTTAATATAAACCTATAAGCACAAAACAGCACTTCACAATCAAGAACATAGGTTAATCAAAACACTTGGTACAAAGCTAAATGCAAAAAAGTCATTTATAAATAAGATTGCTACTACACTATTTAAATGTTACATATAAAATTATGTTCCACTCCTCCATGTTCCAAATCTGTTGAATGAAAATCCATATACCTGAAGTCCATTCTATAGTTCATAGTTAAGGTGAAGTAATCCCTCAATGCCAAAACAATAAAATGGTCTTACAGATTTTTTTTTTTTTTTTTGGTAGAGACAGTTTCACTTTATCGCCCTCGGTAGAGTGCCGTGGCATCACACAGCTCACAGCAACCTCCAACTCCTGGGCTTAGGCGATTCTCTTGCCTCAGCCTCCCAAGTAGCTGGGACTACAGGCGCCAGCCACAACGCTCAGCTATTTTTTTGTTGCAGTTTGGCTGGGGCTGAGTCCAAACCCACCACCCTTGGTATATGGGGCCGGCTCCCCACCCACTGAGCCACAGGCGCTGCCCCTTATAGATATTTTTAATTTTTTTTTTTTTTTTTTTTTGAGACAGAGCCTCAAGCTGTCATCCTAGATAGAGTGCCGTGACATCACAGCTCACAGCAACCTCCAATTCCTGGGCTCAAGCAAGTCTCTTGCCTCCGCCTCCCACGTAGCTAGGACTACAGGCGCCTGCCACAACGCCCGGCCATTTTTTTTTTTGTTTTGTTTTGGTTGCAGCCGTCATTGTTTTGGCAGGCCCGAGCTGGATTCGAACCTGCCAGCTTAGTTGTACGTGGCTGGTGCCTTAGCCAGTTGAGCCACAGGCGCCGAGCTGATATTTTTAATTTTTACAATGCTCTGTTTACAATGTGAAGCCAAGATTTATATCCTTTAAAAATGGGGAAAAAAGAGTTCTTAGGGATCACTTCTGATTTGTCAAGTTACTGTGTGAACTAAAAGCTAAAATGCTCTGAACATTACTTAACATATACTTTTGTATTAGTCAATGCTATTTCTTTCTTCTTTTTTTTCTTTTCTGGTGCTGTGACTCAGATTAGTTCATGTTATTTCTAACTCATAATATGGACAAGAATGAAATAATACTTTCTAATACCTTCTTATTAGTTGTAGTTGTCAGAGCTACTAATTTCAGATTCGTAATCCCTTGCCTAAAAGAGAAAAAAGCTTTAAATAAATCAAATAAGCTTTTACACAATGAAAAAACTTATCAAAAAAATCAAATAAGCTTTCCCAATTGCTAGATATAACCTATGTTAAAGTGATATTCTTTTTATTTTTTGAGACAGAGCCTCAAGCTGTCACCCTGGGTAGAATGCCGTGGCATCACAGCTCACAGCAACCTCCAATTCCTGGGCTCAAGCGGGTCTCCTGACTCAACTCCCAAGTAGCTGGGCTACAGGCGCCCACCACAACACCTGGGCATTTTTTGGTTGCAGCCGTCATTGTTGTTTGGTGGACCTGGGCTGAATCGAACCCGCAAGCTCAGGTGTACATGGCTGGTGCCTTAGCCCGTTGAGCCACAGGCGCCGAGCCTAAAGTAATATTCTTGCATCAATGTTAAAATGGATTTACATACACACTGACACTCTGATTCTTTTTTTTCCTTGAGACATAAGCATACTCTGTTGCCCCAGGCTGGAACACTGTGGCGTTCATAGCTCATAGCAACCTCAAACTCAGGGGCTCAAGCGATCCTCTTGCCTCAGCCTCTCAAGTTGCTGGGATTATAGCTTTGCACCGTCACAGCTGGCCAGTTCTTCTATTTTTAGTAGACATGGGGTCTTGCTCTTGCTCAGGTTGGTCTCTAGCTCCCGAGCTCAAACAATCCACCCACCTCAGCCTCCCATAGTGCTGGGATTATAGGCCTGGGCCACCGCGCCCACCCTGACACTCTGATTGCAACACACCAGTTGGAGGTTCACAATCACCTGCCTATTTGTTTGGGGTTTTTTGTTTTGTTTTTTTGAGATAGTCCCACTATGTTGCCCTTGGTAGAGTGCTATAACATCACAGCTCACAGCAACCTCAAACACTTGGGCTTAAGTGATTCTCTTGCCTCAGCCTCCTAAATAGCTGGGAATACAGGCGCCTGCCACAACACCCGGCTATTTTCTTTCTTTTTTTTTTTTTTTTTTTGAGACAGAGCCTCAAGCTGTCACCCTGGATAGAGGGCTGTGGCATCCCAGCTCACAGCAAACTCCAATTCCTGGGCTTAAGCGAGTCTCTTGCCTCTGCCTCCCAAGGAGCTGGGACTACAGGCGCCCACCACAATGTCTGGCCATTTTTTTTTTTTTGGTTGTAGCCGTCATTGTTGTTTGGCGGCCCGGGCTGGATTCGAACCTGCCAACTCAGGTGTATGTGGCTGGCGTCTTAGCCCATTGAGCCACAGGCGCTGAGCCTCGGCTATTTTCTTGTGGTTGACACAGTTGTTTAGCAGGCCTGGGCCAGGTTCAAACCCACCAGCCTCAGTGTGTGTGGCCAACGCCCTACTTACTGAGCTACACAACCACCTGCCTATTTGCATTATTTTTTGCTTTTTGTCTTTTTTTTTTTGTAGAGACAGAGTCTCATTTTATTGCGCTTGGTAGAGTGCCATGACATCACACAGCTCACAGCAACCTCCAGCTCCTGGGCTTAGGCGATTCTCTCGCTCAGCCTCCTGAGTAGCTAGGACTATAGGCGCCCGCCACAACGCCCGGCTATTTTTCTGTTTTGCAGTTCGGC
>CAUYON010099078.1:0-19990 GCA_963573935.1 Arctocebus calabarensis | reverse complement strand
TTAAGCAATTCTCTTGCCTCAGCCTCTCAAGTAGCTGAGACTACAGGCACCTGCCACAACACCCAGCTATTTTTTTGTTGTAGTGGGCATTGTTGTTTGGCATGCCCGGGCTGGTATTAAACCCATCAGCTCCAGTGTATGTGGCCAGCACCCTAACCACTGAGCTACGGGTGCTGAACCCAGTCACCTCTTTTTAAAAAATAAGTAGGTGTCTTTATTGTTGAATTTCACTTAGGTAAATTAAAAAATTCCCAAGTTAAATAATTTGCATATATGGCAATAAACTCATCTGCCTCTTTCCTTTTTTACCTAATAGGTGGCCAGCATCGAAATGTTCAACCTTTTAGTGATGAAGATGCATCGATTGAAACAATGAGCCATTGCAGTGGTTACAGTGATCCTTCCAGTTTTGCTGAAGATGGTATGAGTTAAATATAAATTTGCAACTTTAGATAAAAAGATATTGTAGATGGAGGAATGCTCATAGCTAAGGTGTACTGTTACTTGTTCTCATAACTTAAATTATAGTTGTTGGTTTATATTTCTTAGGACCAGAAGTCCTGGATGAGGAAGGAACTCAAGAAGACTTAGAGTACAAGTTGAAGGGATTAATTGACCTAACCCTGGATAAGAGGTAGGAAATACTGGAAATGCTCCATTATGGGTGATTCTAAACAGCTAGATTCTCTGATAGACCAGTTCTCTGATACAGCAATGTAGTTTTTCTAAAACTTGATTTGTTTACTTGGGGTGATTTACTGTTTCTTGTTTCTTTTAACTTTTAATGTGGCTAATAGCATGTTACTGGAATTTAGATCGACTCAGATTAGTCATTGTTCCAGCATAATAACACATACTTATCTGTATTTGATTATGATAGAAATGGATTTGTTGAATCAAAAGTTAATCTTCAACTAGAAATAACAACTAAATTTTGCCTTAAGCTGCTTGTTCATTAGTTTTGTTATAGACATGAAAAAAAATGTCAAAAGCTAAATTGTTTTCTTTCTTCACTATAGCTCTAGAACTAACTAAAGCAAATGGAATTAAAAAGCCCAAAAGATGCAAATGTTAATTCTAGACTTTTGTAGTGTTAAAAAAAGTGTAAGTTTACTTAAATATATAATAGAGGAGAACACGTACATTAAAACTATAAAATACTATGTAGTCGTTTAAACTTGTGGCTATTGAATTAATAAACAGAAAAAGGCTGTGAAAGTGTTTTGTACAATGAGTTGTAGATGAAAATTGTATTTTTGAAAAAATGGTTAGAGCTTGATAATAATTAGATTTAAAAAATCTATAGGTAGAAAAAGCTTAGAAGGAAATTAAGTTAGATATTTACAGTGTCATTGATTGTACACGCCAACTGCATCTTCTTTCTCTTACATTGTGTTTTTAATAGTGCAAAAACAAGGCAAGCAGCTCTTGAAGGTATTAAAAATGCATTGGCCTCAAAAATGCTTTATGAATTTATTCTGGAAAGAAGAATGACTTTAACTGATAGCATTGAACGCTGCTTGAAAAAAGGTAATGCCCTTATTTTTGAGTCACAGGCACAAAAAGAATTCGCTACTCTTTTTACAGCAGTAATGCAATTAACATTGGTAACATGGTTAATTGGTTAATGACATTGGTTATTAACATTGGTTAATGTTGCTCTACTTTTATGACTTTTTAATAGGGAATGCATCATGCTTGTAACTGGAAATGAAACTTGTTAGAAACTGTATGATAAGTAGCTTAAAACTAGGAAGGATTGGGATGGATTGTTATCTTTTGTTGTATCAGGAAAGGCTCTATTGCTTTCCTCTTGTTATATGAGAAAGGATTGAAAGCATATGTCAGACATCAACAAAAACTTTTATTAAAAAAGCCATCCTAATTCATTTTTCAAAAATTGAAAAACCAACCTAATAATCTAACACAGTGGTTCTCAACCTTCCCAATGCCGTGGCCCTTCAATTCCTGTGGGTTGACCCACAAGTTGAGAACTGCCAATCTAACACATTTTTCCTTGCACTTGTTTAAAACATTGATAGTACTTGTAGATGACATCATTTTCAGGATCTAGCCCTTGGAATATTTGAATTCTAGAACTTACATAATAGAAATTCTGGAATTCATATTGTTATAATGATAGAACTTTTAAGAATAAAGGGAGAATTTAAAGATAGTATGACTAGACCTTAAACTCTAGTGTTAGTCAACTTTGAATTTCAGGAATCATCAACATTAAAAAGATTTGTGTCTGCCAGAATACTTATTTGGCCGGGTCAGAACATTATGAAAATAATTATATTCTACTCTCATTATTTTAGTAATAAAATTATGTGAGTACGTTAGGGAGTTGGAAGACAGAAATGGGCTCAGAACATTACTTAGTTGAATTATTACAGCACTCCCTTAAGAGAGATATTAATCTCCATTTTACAGCTGAGGAAAGCTGTTTCTTGTACCAAAAATATAAAAAACACATGTATTTCTTTAAATTGAATGTACCTAGCTTTATGTCCTTAACTTTTCTCATTTTGGCTGAGGGTGAAAATTTTGCAATGAATGAAACTTGTGTTCAAATCTAGTGCATCTTTCTTAGGCAAAGCCTTGGAAGAACGAGCTGGGCCTAAGCTTACATTAACTTGTTAGCAGTATAGTTGATAGCAGAGCCAACTTTTAGTGATACCACAATGGCTTTGTTAAAGATGTTTTACATCGAAACTAGTGTCTTTAATAGTGGTTGGAATAGGTGCGAGTTAATTTACATGTACTTTCATATGAATCTATTTTATATGGTTTTAAAGAACTGTTTATTTTTAATTCCTTATTTGTGTAAAAAAATGTTTGGGGGAAACTCTGGCTGGTTTACTTTATGGCTTATGTACATCTGAAATGCTCAGGAGGGTTAATTCAAGGGTTACTTGAGCTCAATTTATGTGAGTACGTTAAGGAGTTGGAAGACAGAAATTGGGTCAAAGCATTACTTAGTTGAATTATTACAGTACTCCCTTAAGATAGATATTAATCCCCATTTTACAGCTGAGGAAAGCTGTTTTAGAGAATCAAAGTAATAAATTGGTGGTGATTTGGGTAGTAAGTGGCCTCTAGGATTGAATGAAAGGTCTGTCTCTAAAGTTTGAGCTCTTTAACCTAAGTTTACAACATACATCTAAGCCTGGAGCATAATTGGATTTCAAACATGGTAGGTGCTGTTACGTAATTGAACACATTTGGGAAATTGCTGTCTTAAGGAAGTAGTCCACTGAAGAGACTTAGTCACAGGCAAGCATCTTGTCTTCTGTAGGTAAGAGTGATGAACAGCGTGCAGCTGCAGCATTAGCATCTGTTCTTTGTATTCAGCTGGGCCCTGGGATTGAGAGTGAAGAGGTTTTAAAAACTCTTGGACCGGTCTTAAAGAAAATTATTTGTGACGGGACAGCTAATATTCAGACTAGACAAACTGTAAGTATAAGATTTTTGAATTTATGGCTTTGTTTAGTCTTGAGACCCAGACATTCTGATGAATAATAAATAGTAGGAATAGAGGTTTTTTTTCTTTCATATTTTTTTTTGCATTTTTTGCAATAGCAAGTTTTTATTAGTATTTTATTCTCATGTCTTTTAGTTTTTGTGAGTAGATATAACATGATAGTTGTTTTCTTAAATTTCTCTGAGATTTAAAGAGTATCCCATGCATAGCAAATTTTTATATCTTTGAAATTAAAAGTTATATACTATTAAATAATGAGTTATTCAGGATAATTATAGAATAATTTTGATTGGACCTTAATGATCTGGATACTTAATGTTTATTGGATGGTCATTTTTTATTCTAGGTCTTTTCTTTGGAGGTCTGTATGAAAAGATGAATGCTATATTTACATGGGTAGGTTTGGATAGATGTAGAAAACTCTGAAACTCTGACTTGTGAAATATTCACCTAGTTTTGGGTTTTGAGAAAACTTTCATTTACTAATTGTTAGATACTTAAGCACTTGTGACAAATGACTTTAGATTTTGAGTTCTTTTTTTTTTTCTTTTGAGACAGAGCCTCAAGCTTTCGCCCTGGTTAGAAGGCTGTGGCATCACAGCTCACAGCAACCTCCAATTCCTGGGCTCAAGTGAGTCTCCTGCCTCCGCCTCCCAAGTAGCTGGGACTGCAGGCGCCCGCCACAACACCCGGCCATTTTTTGGTTGCAGCCGTCATTGTTGTTTGGCGGGCCTGGGCTGTATTCGAACCCGCCAGCTCACGTGGCTGGTGCCTTAGCCCATTGAGCCACAGGCGCCGAGCCAGATTTTGAGTTCTTTGAGTTCTTTTGTTTTGGGTATGCTAACAAGTGATTTAAATGATTACATGAACTTGTTTTGCTATATCACAGCAACATCTGATGATGTGGATATGGAAAATAATATACAAGTCATAAGTGGATATGGAAAATAATATATAAGTCTTAAGTTGTTTTTAACAAGTGAACCAGTTTATGTTTGAAACATTTTAACATTTTTAATATTGATTATTCAAATTAGCTTCTTTACTATTAAGTTAACTGACATTATTAATTAGTTAATCAGTTAATCCCTAGAATCTCCGTGGCTTTGTAAAAGTTTATTTCTTCTATCACCATCCAGTGATAGTTGGCTGGAATCCCAGGCCTCCATCCTATGGTTCTGCCCACCTCTAGTTCCTTTCCTCGTGGCATGTAAGGTAGCTAGGTGACAGGCTCAGGGCAGAGCATGTTATTTCTGGGTCCAGGTCCTTGGTTTACCAACTATATGGAAGCTGGGAATAGTCTAGCTGTTTGTCATGGAGAGAAAGAAATAGAAGTTGGGCAACTTCATAGTGATGTCTGTATCCTCCTGTAGTTAGTAATCTTAAGATACTTAATTAACTTTTGTTATTTATCTTTTTGTTTTCCCCCCTTTTTGGGTGGATTTGTGTAACTTTTAAATAATACAGAACTATGGGTGTGTTCTGGAAATCTTAGAAAACACTCTAATGGGTAGATATTTGGAGAGATCACTTAATTTTGATTGCAAATGAATTTGTTATGGTCATTTATTTAAAGGCATTTTGTTCTTCTGATATGTTTTGACTTTTTTCCTTTAAATGTGAGGAAATCACATTAGCAGATAGAATCCATATTAAATGTAGGCAGTAATTTTTAATCTGCCATTTCTCTAAGAGGCATCAAAAGGAGAGATGTAACTTTGCTTTAATTGCTTACTGAGGAGAAAGGATTATGGATTAAAATTTCTTCCTTTTTTTTTTTTTTTAAGGTAGAATCTTACTTTTGTCCAGGCTGGAGTGCCATGGTCTCAGGCCAGCTCACAGCAATCTCAAACTCCCGGGCTCAAGCAATCCTCTGGCGTCAGCCTTCTGAGTATTTATGACTACAGGCACCCATCACCATGCCTGGCTAATTTTTCTATTTTTAGTAGAGACAGGATCTTGCTTTGCTTCGGCTGGTCTCAAACTCCTAAGTTCAAGTGACCTTCCTACGTTGGCCTCCCAGGGTGCTAGGGATTACAGGTGTGAGCCACCGTGCTTGGCCTTGAAAATTTCTTTTAATGCTTATAGTACTTTTTAATTTTAACAATGTCCAATTTCTCTCAGGATGAAATGTTGCAAATAAAATAGTGGCATCAAGCAGATTTAATCTTGCAAGTGTCCTGATAGAACCTAGAAAAAAACTACCTGAAACCTGGGCCTACCAAAGGCGACTTTAAAAACTTAAAGCTTTAGTGCTACTTGGAACATGAAGGATTAACAGGATATAAAGAAGAGGGAAATGGAGAGTACTAACAGCTCAGGTTACAAATCCTGTTTTCACACAGGTTAATTTGTTAAAGGAAATATTCTGAGAATTAATGGTTCCTGTTTATGTTTGTGTTACAGATTGTGTCTAAGTACTGTGTTCTGAATTTGTTTTGTTAGGCAGGCTTTACCTTTATAATCTCATATTGTACTCTCACTTGTTTAGCCCTTTTTTCTTCCAACAAAAGGCAATTAAAGGATTCCCAACTTCTTTACAGCATACTCCAAAGTGAGTGAAGTCCGAATTAGTGAGCTGCTTCTTTAGGTGGGAAGTTTTGAGGACAATTATTTAAATTGTTTAAATAATTTTCTGCTTTTGTATGCTTAATTCTTGGAAGCAAATTTCATGTAATTTTTATAGTGGACTGTTCATAAAAGCAAAAGGAATATAAATGGTTTAAAAGCTTAAAAACTAATAACAATCTTAATATGTCTTAAAGGTTTTTAGTAGAGTGGGCTTTATCTCAAATGTCTAAAGTTTGTCTCTGTCTTTGAATTACTGTTGAAGTTTGAAGTAATGTATTAGGTACCCGTATTGTATACAAAAAGGAAATAGTGAAGAGATAATTCACTCTTTCAAAATGCTTTACTCATGTGGACTAAGAAAAATAATTTAATTCAGACTATAGAGCTAGGATGATATTAGAAATTATGTAATTCATTTGCACACACTATCCTCTTTAATTTTATGGATTAATAAAAGAAGACCCAAGATAGCAGAGCTGAGGCTGAAACCTGCTTCCTTTGACTCTTACACTAATACTCTTTCTTTCATATACTATGCATGGCACCTAAATATAGTCATGTGGTTGAGAAAATTTTCACATTGAATTATAAAAGCAGGAAGATATAGAATTAATAAGAAAATTATAGTCATTAATGTCTATGTATTTTTTGGTTTTTTTTAGTGTGCAACTTGCTTTGGTGTTTGCTGTTTTATTGCCACAGATGACATTACTGTAAGTAGAAAACCTTGACTCCAGCTGTCGGCTGTTACTTCTAATTTAAGATGGTTATCTTACTTCATATTCTTATGTTTTAGGAGCTATATTCAACTCTGGAATGTTTAGAAAATATATTCACCAAGTCGTATCTCAAAGAGAAAGACACTAATGTTATTTGCAGCACTCCTAATACAGTGCTTCATATCAGCTCGCTTTTGGCATGGACGCTGTTACTGACCATATGCCCAATCAATGAAGTGAAGAAGAAGCTTGAGATGTATGTATTTTTCTTTTATATTCTGTGAAAGCAACATTTAGTTGACATAATTGCTTGCATTCTCACAGTAACGACTGTCTTCTAGGCACTTCCATAAACTTCCAAGCCTCCTCTCTTGTGATGATGTAAACATGAGAATAGCTGCTGGCGAATCTTTGGCACTTCTTTTTGAATTGGCCAGGGGAATGGAGAGTGTAAGTATCTAATTGGCAAAGGATAAGGTTTGTGTTCCAAGTACCATTATTCCATCATTACCTTTGCAGTTAAGAATTGGATAATAACTTTGGGGCATGGCCAACTTGAGAACCTGGTGATTGATTTCCCTGCTTCTTGGCAGGGCAGTAGCAATACTTTCAAGAGCATAAATCAGTAGGGGTTGATAGAACAGTATTTGAGTTTAGTTCATTGGACTTAATTGGTACTTCTTACAGAACTGAAGTTTAGTTTTGGGCCAGGGCTGGGTTTGAACCCGCCACCTCTGGCATATGTGGCCCGTGCCCTACTCCTTTGAGTCAGAGGCGCCGCCAGAACTGAAGTTTAGAGATGTTTTACTACTCATGAAGAGAGTGTCATCTGGTATAATATGTATGGAACTGTGGATTTAGGTGATTCAATGTGGTGCTTTATGGTAATTATCAGAAAAAAATGAAAACAGCATAGGTTTGGGATGAAATGAATTTAGTCTATTATTTAACTTCTCTAAGTCAAAGATGGAAAGAAACATTGCCCTTTAGTCTGGGGTGTGTGCTTTTTAGTTCTACTGTCTACTCATGATGTGTTACCACTGCTTGGCTCCCAAAGGTATTCAAGTTTGTGACAGTTCAGTCAGCTGACCTAGTTTGCTTGGTACTGTTTTAGGTTTAGCACTAGAAGTCTTGTGTTCCAGAAGCCTTTTATCTCAGGCAGACTGGGACATTTGGTAATTCTAGTTTGTGATCTCTAGTCTAAGGATTGCTGAAAGAAAGGAATGCGTCAGGTTTTACCATTGGAAGGGAAAATTTGTTCTTAGGGTAAGTGATTTAAGTAGTGTGCTGATGTTTAAAATTGAGGAGAAGATTTTACTGCTCATTGAATCCATAGGCATTTATTGTCTTGATAACAATAATTACAAGAAGGATCTAGTAAGAAAATGCAAATATATGGGAAATAGATAATAAAATGGGAGATATTAATGGATAACTGAATAGGAGATGTTATTGTTAACTTTGAGTTTATTGCTACATGCTTTTTGTTTCAGTTTATTTTTGAGACAGAGTCTCACTCTGTTGTCCTGGCTAGAATGCAGTGATACAGTCTAGTTCACTGCAGCCTGGATCCAACTCCTGGCCTGGAGTGATCCTCCTGCTTCAGCCTCTTAAGTAGCTGGGATTTACAGACACATGCCTCTAGGCTCAGTTAATTTTTCTATTGTTTGTATAGACAGGTCCAGCTCTTTCTCAGGTTGGTCTTGAACTCCTGACTTCAAGCAATCCTCCCACCTGGGCCTCTAGAGTGTTAAGATTATGGGTGTGAGCCACTGCTCCTGGCCTCTGGATGTTTTTAATCTAAGGAGAAAGACTGTATTTCCAAAAAGAAAATTTTTCTGTAATTAAAGAAGTTATTCAAAAGTGAAAAATTCTAAATAGGATTAATACTGTGTTCTGGGTTGCCTGTCATATTTAGTCATTCGCATTTCATTCTAGGCCTGTGTTAAAAAAATGTTTATTCTTAAAATTAATATGTGTGAAAATGTATACGTCTGTGTCCAACCTCTCCTCTCCTGTGCTTTGAAGTATAGCAGGTAGAAATGAGAAGTATTATCTTTTGCCATAGATATTGTCCTCCCATATATAATGTGCACCCATGCCCCCCTCAAGTTTTAGGGAAAAAAATCCAAATTTTTGTTTATATTTAGGTATGCCTTTTTTTTGTCTGTTTTGTGTTATAAAAGAATTTTAGGTTTTTTTTTTAACGTTACGGTGCAAGAAATTTTATGTTCCGGTAACAAATTTATGATATTTACACATCATAGAAGGCCAAGAGCTCTTTGTCACTGTTAACATCAGAGGTATCACCTTCCTCAGTTTCATCCCTAGCATTGCTGATACCATATTTTTAAAACTATTTCACAACCACATCTTTCTTAACACCATTCCAATGGATGTTTTCTGGATTCTTCCGGAACATGTTAAACCGGCTGACTGCATCCACAACATCTACTTTTTCCTCTTTAGATCCCTAGTGGGCTTGTGTACTGACATGTCAAGAGGCTGCTGTGGGCTGCTGGGCCCACCAGGTATCACGGCAAGTTGTGTCATCAAGTCTGCTGCTGTTGATTTTGCACTGGGTGTAATGGGCTTTTCTTGCAAGTTTGGTGGAAGTTCAAAAAACTGATTACTGTGTTCCAGGGTATTATTTTGCATATGGATATCAATAATTACTTTTTAGAGTTTGACACATAAGCATAAATAAAAGAATGTAAAAACATTTATATAGATGTAGAATTAGTGTTACACATGTATAATGTACATCCTAATTTTTCCCTCAAAATTTTGAGCAAGAAAGCATGCATTATATATGAATGGCAAAATAGGTAAAGTAATGCATCAGTGGCTGATGATTCTCTTTATGTGAGAAATTGGACTTAAATTTAGAAATCAGTTTAATTTTATTGAGCTGGTTAATGGCTCTTTAACCTCAAAGCACAGAAACCAGATGTCCCAATTTTTAATCTTATGTTCCTTTACTGGCTAGAAATGGTGTTCCTTTGAAATCTTAAAATTGAAGTCATAATACAATTTAAATTGTACATATTGAATGTGTTTGTTTAAATTTGTATAAATAGAAATCCATTACCACCCATACATCTTTTGTTCTCTGATGTAACTCATGCAGGATAGCCAGGAGAACTCATCCAGCCTTTTTAAATATGACTTAAATCCTTGTCCAAAGATAAAAAATGAATGGGGTACAGAACCTAGTATTTTTGTTTGCTTTTTTTTTTTTTAAAGTGATAAGTTGTTTACATCTGTGTGTGTATAGATATTGAATATTCAGAAATGAACAAAATTAGGGTGTTGATGGAATATATAGGCAGATTTACACAGGTTCTTACAGCAAATGAGTGGCATTGAATTATTCAGAGCCATTGGGTAACAAAATTAATTTGTGATATTGTTAACCTTGGAATCTAGTGATACAATGAAGTTTGCCTGGGAGACAGAAAAAACTTATGAAGAGCTAACTTTTAAGTTGGATTTTAAAGAATGAGTCAGTTATATATTATTACTAATAAACTATTTGTTCAAATTTGAAGTTAGGAATTATTACTTCTTTGTGCGAGTTCCCTCATCTTACTGTATGTGTTTGCTATATAGCCAAGTAGATGAGAGTGGGCTCTGGAGCTGCACTGCCTTGGTTCAGATCTGTCTTCCATCCTTAATAGTTGCATAATGTTAAGCAGCTTCTTTATACCTGCAGTGTTCCTATCTTTAAATGGAGAAAATAATTGTAGCTATCTTGTAAAGGTGCTGGAAATACATGATAGATACAGTATAAATGTTAGCTATAACTCTACAAGTGTTGATTGAATTGAGTGTTGCCTTCTCTCTGTCTGGCCATATTCTACTAGTGGCCTTCTAGGAACTATAAAATAAGGCAGACTGTTGGTACGCAGAATTACAGATCTTAGTAGCCACAGATATGCTGGTCCAAGCCTGACTTAGTAAAGTATAGGAGAATGTAATTAGACCTCCTCTAATTCTCCCTATCTCTTTACCCACTTGAGTTGACAGGGGAAGTTTAGTTCTACAGTATCAAGAGAAAAAAAGAATCCAAAAACTTAAAAATACGCTGCTTTGAGTTAAATCTGAAGTCTTGGATGTTACATTTCAGAAGGGCCAACTCATCATTCTTGTTTCCTGCAGTTTTAACTAGGGCAACTGACCTTGTGTAAAGTCATCTCCATACCCTGACAAAGATATTTGGCCTTGATTAGCAGGGATTGAAAGAAAGAAGTTTTTGTGCTTGAATAGAGTCAGATAAAGCCATTCTAGAGATAATGTTTAGCATTTTGCAGTGAATTGGGGAGGAATCAATTTTTATTTAATCCTTACAGCCATCTTGTGAGAGGATAGATACTCTCATTTTACAGATTATGAAACATAATTTTTCAACTTAATGTAGTAAGTAGTAGATCCAAGATTCTAATCCAGGACTTTTGACCCTGTTGTGCAGTAATGACTGTGTTATCTTTTTATTATTGATAAGAGTTGAGATGTTTATTTGTATCTATGGAAAGCCATTATTTAAAGAGTATATAGCTTTATAACATGGTTATTGTATAATTATCTTAAACTTGAATAAATAGGCTTTTGGATGCTATTTATGAACTACTTTTGTTATGTGTTATAATTTTTTTCTTTCTTGTTTATGCCCAAGCTCTTGATGGAGACTTTTTTCCCCAAATATTTAACATTTGTTTTTCTCTAGTTTTAGTATAAAGAACTCAGTGATTCACAAACTATAAACTAGATGGAGTTTTTACCATTGTAAGATCACATTACATTAGAATGTCCAAACTTTGGCACTATTGATATTTTTGGTCTGAATAATTTTTTGTTGTTGGGGAGTTTAGGGGATTTCTATACAGTATGTTCAGCAGCACCCCTACTGATGCTGGTGACACCTCCACCCCAACATTTGCAGTGTCCAAAAATGTCTCTGGATAATAGCCATTTGTCCCCTAGGCGGTACATTTTTATACATTATCTTAATTTGTTCTAAGAACTGGGATTCTCAGAGATCTTACCCCATAAGAGCTCTGAGAATCCCAGTTCTTAGAAGAAATTAAGATAATGTATAAATTTTTCTTAAATTTTGGTTTATTCTATGTAGGCTTTTTAATCTTATACATCTTTTTGTTTTTTGAGAATACCATAAAAGAACTAGCAACAAGTAGCCAATAAAATGCATAAAACTGCCAGTTCCTAAAATGTACTTCTTTCTTTCTTTCTTTCTTTTTTTTTTTTATTAAATCATAGCTGTGTACATTAATGCAATCATGGGGCACAATGTGCAGGTTTTATATACAATTTAAAATGTTTTCATCAAACTGGTTAACATAGCCTTCACAGCATTTTCTTAGTTATTGTGTTAAGACATTTATATTCTACACTTAGTAAATTTCACACTTCTCTCTTTTCTTTCTTTGTTTCTTTTTTTTTTTTTTTGGCTGGGACCGGGTTTGAACCCACCACCTCTGGTATATGGGGCCAGCGCCCTACTCCTTGAGCCACAGGCGCTGCCCCTCACACTTATTTCTTATAAGTAAAACTATTCCATCTTGTTATGGTGGGATTAAATTTATTAGAATTTAAATATAGAGGTCAGTATAACTTTAGTCTATTTTAATACCTACTCTGCATCTTATTAATGGGTGTTGTCTCTAATTCAGGCATAGGTTAAATGGAAACAGTGGAAGAAAATACTTGATGAAATTAAGAATATGTGTTCTAAAATATTGACGATAAGAAAACATTTATGTACTTAAAGGCTGAATTTCTGTCACATTGATTTCAAGTTTATGCTTTACCACTGTAATAAATCATTCCATTTTAGACATTAAGGCACATTTATACTTCTTGTGATTAAATAATAAGGTAAATATCTTGGGGAATGTCCAGAATAAGAGCTGCTTATTTTAATGAAGTAAATAAAATGATTATTATCTCCAATGTAAAAAGTGTTAAACAAGTATGAGTAGTTAAAACTAGAGATTGCTCATCTTTTGACTTTTTAGTAAGAAGTATCTGCTCTAGTTTTGGTCAACTAAATAAGTTTGAGTCATCTTTTAGTTTTCAGTGCTTGTACAGTGTAGTTAGGGAATAAAAACACTGCAGATAAATAGATGTATTGAATCTACAGCCACATTAAATGTATGAAAGAAGCCCTTAGTTTAAGGTCATAGCAAATTGTAATATGTTCTGTAGATTTCCCCTTAAAGGTATTATAGCATTTTCTAGCTTTAAATAATTTAATCACCTGAGTTGTACACCTGATGTGTTTTGTTGCTTATTTGAAATATGGCAATAAAATAGAAATTAGAGTCTTTAGAAAGCATTACTGGTAGCTTACACCTTTGGAATAGGAATAAGTGGAATTCACAGAGTTTGATGCTTAGGCATTGGGAAGCCAAAGGATAGAAGTGGTATTGGTATACTTCCCTGAACTTTGGAATCTCAGTAATGTGTTATATGCATGTGCACTAAATAGGTATTTGTTGAAGGCATCTGGATAAACTTGGAAGGGAAATGTTAATTATTCTGCTGTCATATATTATCTATGGATAGCATTTCTGGATTAATTTTTGCCTATCTCTAAATAGCCTGAAGATTTGTGTTTTGTACAACAGGTGGGCTGTTTTTTGTTAGTTCTAAAAGAGGACCAGTAACTAATGAAATAAAATTGCTTCTCTTGACCAGGACTTTTTTTATGAAGATATGGAATCTTTGACTCAGATGCTTAAGGCTTTGGCTACAGATGGAAATAAACACCGGGCCAAAGTGGACAAGAGAAAGCAGCGGTCAGTTTTCAGAGATGTCCTGAGGGCAGTGGAGGTAGGTAGGCCTCTTAAATGCTGGACTAGCCAAATGTTGAAACTTTCAAAGTGAGAAAAATGGGTGATTTTGTTGATTAATTTTCACCTTCAGTGAAAGTGATTCCTCACTTTAAGACCTAGCAGGTTTTTAACAACATTAAGTAGAGACTTTTTTGTCTCAAAGAAAGGAAAATTTAATGCCTGTGTATAAAGGTACTTTTTTAGGTTTAAAAAAAATAAAAAGATACATAGCGATAGTAATGTATTTCACTTGGTGTACCTGACATCTTAAAGCAGTGGTGTTTGTCACCTGCATACTTAGTACAGTCTCCAACTTAACTTTACCTTCAAGGAAAGACCTTTGTGATCTCTGTAGGAAGGCTATGTGCTAAAACCCAAAATACAATCACAAAACCCAGCATCTTAATAAGGTCACTGAAAGTCATTCTCTGATGCTTGAATTTGTTCTGTAATCCTCTAACTTGCTTTCAGTCTACATGGCTACTAAATTGATTTAGAAACCTTCAGGGATTAAACTGCTTGGCCAAAATTGAGCTGTAGGGTGAGGGTAGTCTCAACTGTGGATAACACTGAAGTCTTTAACAAGTTTTTGGTTGGCCAAGAACGAAATATTTCTTGGATTTACAGAATGAGTATCTCAGGTTATTTCTCTCTGATAGGACAGTTCTTTTATCAGAATCATTCAATTTGATGTGTATATGAAAATTTAAAATGCCAAGGACCCATCTCAAGTCATTTTTAATGTGTTCCAGCGAATTCTCACATACCTAACTTTTTTTGTTTTAATCATTTACTTTTAAGCTGGGTGTGGTAGCTCACGCCTATAGTTCCAGTGCTTGGGAGGCCAAGGCAGGTGGATCGCATAAGGCCAGAAATTACATACCTGCCTGGGCAACATAATGAAGACTAAAAGTAAAATTAGCCAGGTGTGGTGGTGTGCTGCAGTGGCCCCAGCTCTGGAGGCTGAGGCACAGCTAGGGTAGAAGAATCGCTTGAACCCAGAAGCTCACTGTTACAGTGAGCTTTGATCCTGTCACTGCACTCTACCCCAGGTTGACAGAGCGAGACCCTGTCTCTGAAAGAAATAAAAATAAAATAAAATTTCAAAATAATAATCTGCTTTTGATGTAGCAAAACCTAGGATATAAAAGAAATCCTCTAGGATCTAAATGTTTTGGTTAATGCTAACTCTAATTGCATTATAGTAATATTTTAATATTTACTCTGGATTCTAAAATTAATAATAATATAATCTTTAAAAAAAAACCTAACATGAACAGATACCAATATTAAGAATTGAAATTGGTCTTATCAGTGAGGCAAATGCCCATAAATAAAGCAAGCTGTTTCTTTTGCTTAACTGCAGACTGTTCCTAGATTTAGATCCTACATTTTCCAATATACTGGATTTCGGATTTTCTATATTGATATGCCAAGGCCCCACCTCAAGTAGATTGAGAGGGTCCCTGGGACCCGACTGACTCTGTTGACAATCTCCTCAGCTAAAGCCAGCCAAGCACTCAGCACTGACTGTCCTGAGGAAGACCTGGGTGAAATCTCAACGCTCACCAGTAGTCTCTGGCCCTTTGTCTACTCTTTAGGAACTGCTGAAAATGGAAGCTGCTGCTTTCCTGTTGTGTAATGATCTGCTCTCTCAGGCCTTTCCCACTTCCTTCTCCTCATCTCAGGATTTAAGAACCTCCCCTCCCTTTCCACTGGGTTTCCTGTTCCTCTACTAGCCTCTGCTTTCCTGCATCTGCATGAGACGGCCTGTCCTCAGAGCCTTGCTAAGAGTTTTTGTCTTTTTTCTGTTTGTGAACCAAGCCGCCTTTGGCGGGTCCCGCTTCCTGGGTAGGTCTTTTAAACAAAGGTTGCTCAGCTGCTACAGAGGATCACACCTTTTAGGTGGTGTGGTAGTGGCTGCCACACCATTTCTTTTCATTTAAAACCTTTCTTGAAGCTCATACCTTCCTTAAATCAGCAAGCATTTACTATGTTAGGTACAATCGTAGGCTTTACCATATGATTGTCTTATTTCACTTTCATTATAGGTCTTAAGCAATAAAGTTAACTCCTTTTAAATGAAAAATGGGGACCAAAGGGGTAGTTAGGGAACAGTAAATAGCAAAGATGAAATTTGAACCCCCTGTACTGTGCTCTTTCGTCATGGCCACACGCTGCACATGGTCAGGTGAGAAAGTGAAGAGCTGTGTTAGATCTATCGGTTTGGGCACCAGCAGCCTTCAGAAGCACAGCTTCAGTGGAGTGATGGGACAGAAGCCAGACCGAAGTGGACTGAAAACTGAATGGGGGAGTGAAGGTGGCGTGTCCTGACTGTTCTAAAAAGCATGGCTGTCTGTCGCGGGGAGAGGAGGAGGGCTGATAGCTGGAGTGCAGTGCTGGATTGTGGGCGGGTTTGTTTTGTTTTATTTGCTAGAGGCAGTTTGTGGAGAAGGAGCCAGTAGAGAAAGGAGCATTTGTGAATATAGTCTGTTCCTCAGTACCTGAGGATTGGTTCCAGGACTTCCTGAGGATACCAAAAATCTGAGCTCAAGTCCCTGATATAAAAGGGTATAGCATTTGCATAGAACCTATTCACACCCCCTCCTATACTTTAAATCATCTCTCGATGATCTATAACACCCAATACAATGTAAATGCTATGGAAATCATTGTTACACTCTACAGTTTAGGGGATGTTGACAAGGGGGAAAAGCCTGTACACGTTCAGTATATGGAATTTTTTTTTTTTTTTTTTTTTTGATATTTTCAATCCCTAGTTGTCAGAACCCCCAGGTAGGGCAAACTGTAAGTGAAAGATTGGGATTAGCCTTGAATTGGCGCTGAGGGGTCTGTGACCTACAGGAGGGAGGGATAGGTAAGGATACCGATGACTCTAACAGTGGACAAGAGGTAGCGTTCTGGACGGTGGAAAGAATAGAATTCCGATTTTGAGCTGCTGTTGGATGCCAGGCAGTGGTGTAAACCTGTGTGCCCGCCCAGACGTGCCCTTGTCTCAGACCTGTACTAACGCTCATAGGCACAGGGAGAGAGAGATGGCCCATTTCACAAGCCAGGGCATGACGACACAACCACTTAGCTTTAGATTTCAGGTTCTTTTCTACACGTTACCTACCTACGGTGTCTGCTGAGTGAGAAGGGGGCTGGGCAGATGTGGGGAAGGTGGTTGGAGTCCCCTTGTTCCATCTCCTCCTTTCTCCTGTCCCTGTGGCAATCAACCTTCTCTTCCTGGTTACTCTTAATCTTCGCGATTCATCAAAGAGTTAACCAGCCAGTTTCTTCTTAGCAGGTTCTGCCACCATTCTGGGTGACTTGTTTATCCTGAAAACTCTATCCTGTATTTGTTCCATTAGTTCTATTTCCATTTTGCTTGGGCTATACTCCCACCTGCATGGTTACATGTTCCAGTGGTCTTTTGGCAGGATGGTTCCAGTCCTGAAATCTTAAAACTGAGGGTTACTTTTTATTTTCTAATAAACCTAACGTGAGACCTCTTGGAGCCTCCTAGTTACTGGTAGTGCTGACCTCCTTTTTGCTGGTGCTGTTAACCCCATTCACTTTATTCCCTAGATCCCTGCTGCCCATCAGTTCACCTCTTTTTGGGGTACCAATTTGTCTTTCTACTGTGCTGCAACTTTCCCATTCCCTTCCTACACTAATACAACGGAGATCCTTTTTTCAAATTCGTTGCATGCTATTGGAATTTTAAAATGTTTACAACTGTGTTTTTGCAATTAATGTTTGTTTGAACTCAGTTGTGCCTTCAGGTCTAACACAACTAGACAAATTCTACACCCTTACATAAAGGATAGGAATTGTTAGTTTGTCCACATGTCAGAAAGTATCAGTTTAAACCATATTGTTCATTTATCTCAATGTTTATATGTCTGTTTAGTAATTGTGTTTACTTAAGATCCTTTGGGCCCTTGATAATTTTGGTTCTTCTGTTGGCTAGGAACGGGATTTTCCAACAGAAACCGTTAAATTTGGTCCTGAACGCATGTATATTGATTGCTGGGTCAAAAAACACACCTATGACACCTTTAAGGAGATTCTTGGATCAGGGATGCAGTACCACTTGCAGGTGAGTAACATTCTTTCTGTAAGTGTGCTTTTAAATTAGGGAGCAGTCCTGAATGCAGCTCCTTTGATTGGCTTTTGAATTTAACTGATTCGTCCAGACTGCTTCTACATGTGAGAAAACTGTAAATTTATTATTGAAAGTACAATCGAATAAATTCAGAACTGTTTTTTTTTTTGGATTGTGTCATTCTCATGGAATGTTACTGGTACCTTTGTATGAAAGCACATCACTTGACATAGCTTCCTTGGATTCAAGCCATTGGAAAGAATTAATGATCTAAGCTCATATTTATAGGTTACATATAACTTGTATTAAGCAGAGTCACTTTATGTCTTGAAAAAGAGCTATAATATTTAATACTGAGCCTTGTCACCGTTTTCTTTCCCATAAGTCAAATGAATTCCTTCGCAATGTATTTGAACTTGGACCCCCAGTGATGCTTGATGCTGCAACGCTTAAAACAATGAAGATTTCTCGTTTTGAAAGGGTAGGTTTTGTTTATGTTTTCAATAGAACTGAATGCACCAATGAATAGTGGAACCAAAGCTTTGACTCTGTTCGGTGATGGGAACTTAGCTCATGGAGTTTTAAGCTTTCACTATGTTACACAGAGGATAGCTATAAAAAGGTGTAGAAGCTTTACTGTATTTAGAGTGTGGAGGGCTTTAGCATTTTTTTTCTACCTATAATCCCACTATCTTCATATAAATCATTTTTATTTTTTGTTTCTTTTTATTCTATGGAGTTTTATATTCAAGAATAAGTATTTACACTGTGCTGCTTTTATATCAGGTAACAGCCTACTTAGTGAAATACCAGATTCATTTTATAAATGAGGAAGCTATTCAAAGAAAATCTGTAACATTAAATAGTAATTAATACAGGTCAGGTGTAGTGGCTCATGCCTATGATCCCAGCACTTGGGAGGCTGAGGCGGATGGATTGTCTTAGTTCAAGACCAGCCTGAGCCAGTGCAAGACCTCGTCTCTAAAAATAACCAAGCCTTGTGGCAGGTGCCTGTAGTACTTGGGAGGCTGAGGCAAGAGAATCACCTAAACCAAGAGTATAACATTACTGTGAGCTGTGACACCATGACACTCTACCGAGGGTGACAAAGTGAGGCTCTGTCTCAAAAGAAAAGAAAAAATAGCAATTAATGCCATTTTCCCTTGTTAATTTAAAAAAAAAAATCCTTAATTATAGTTTTGTTTTTTTATTGAGGTGGGATTCACATAATGTAGTCTATTTTAAAGAGCACAGTTCACTAGGCATTTTATTAAATTCATGGTGTTGTGCAACTGTCACTAGTTGTCACTCGTTCCAAACATTTCAACACCTCCACAGAACGCGCTGTGTGCGTTAGCAGTCACTTTCAGCCGCCTCTCCCCCCAGCCAGTGGCAGCCACTAACCTCTTCCCTGCCTGTGTGGATTCCCCTGTTGTGGATGTTTCATGTGAATGGAACCGTGCCACAGTGACCTTTGGTGTCTGCTGTTGCCAGTGAGAGTAATGTTGCCTGGGTTCCTCCATGCTGCAGCACGCATCACAGCTGCATTCCTTTTGTGGAAGAAGTAGTATTCCCTTATATGGATTTACCAAAGTTTTGCTTATCCATCTATCAGTTGAAGGATATTTGGGCTGTTTCCATCTTTTGGCCCTTGTGAATAGTGCTTCTGTATACACTGACGGACAAATGTAGGAGCTTTCACCTAGGAGTGGAATATAGGTCATGTGGTCATTCTGAGGAACGGCCAGACTGTTTTCCACGCTGCAGCTCCGTCTTACATTCCCATCAGCAGCATTGAAAGGGTTCCAGTCTCTCCACATCCCTACCAAAGCTCGTTTATTATTTGCTTTTTATTTTTTTTAATTATTATTATTTTTTTTTTGTAGAAAATTTTATTTTTTTTGCGGTTTTTGGCCGGGGCTGGGTTTGAACCCACCACCTCTGGCATATGGGACCGGCGCCTTACTCCTTTGAGCCACAGGTGCCGCCCTGCTTTTTATTTTTAATTGTAGCTGTCTTGGTAGGTGTGAAGTGTTTAATTATACTTTTATAGAACCTTAGTATCTTATTCGTTTTATGACCACATAATTGTTGGGTATTTTAAAGCTTTTTTTTTTTGTACGAAAGGTCTTTATTGGTGGGGGAAGCTGCAGAGCAGCATTAAGGAGGAGGGGAGAGAGAGAGACACGAGACACGCCGGAGAAGGAGGAGAAAAGAGAGACACACGGGGAAGGAAGAGAAAGGAGCA
>CAUYON010099075.1:0-19324 GCA_963573935.1 Arctocebus calabarensis | reverse complement strand
TTTTTTTTTTAGAGACAGAGTCTCACTTTATCGCCCTGGGTAGAGTGCTGTGGCGTCACACTGCTCACAGCAACCTCCAGCTCCTGGGCTTAAGTGATTCTCTTGCCTCAGCCTCCCGAGTAGCTGGGACTACAGGCGCCCACCACAGCGCCCAGCTATTTTTTTGTTTTTGCAGTTCGGCCGAGGCCGGGCTTGAACCCGCCACCTTCGGTATATGGGGCCGGCGCCCTACTCGCTGAGCCACAGGAGCTGCCCCATATGTAGAAGTCTTGAACCCAGGGACCTCAAAACATAACACTGTTTAGAGACAGGGCATTTATGGAGGTTAATCTGAGGTTAGCAGAGTATGCTCTAGACCAGTGGTTCTCAACCTTCCTAATGCTGCGACCCTTAAATACAGTTACTGGGGGTCGCAACCCACAGGTTGAGAACCACTGCTCTAGACTAATATGACCGGTGTCCTCATAGAAAGGGGGAATTTGGACACACACTCACCACACAGGGAAAACGACGTGTGAAGATGAAGGCAGAGATGGGGATGAGGCTTCTATACACCATGAAACCCCAAAGATGGCCAGAAACCACCAGAAGCAAGGAGAGAGGCCTGGAATGAGTCGCCCTCACAGCCCTCAAAAGGAACCAACCTACCAACACCTTAATCTTGGATCTCTAGAATCCAGGATTGGGAGAGAATAAATTTCTGATGTTGAAGCCGCCTAGTCTGGGTTGCTTTGTTATGGCTGGAGCAGACGCATATCGATCCCAACCACAGCTCTCCCAGTGCCACGCCAGCCAGCTCTCCCAGCATGTCGGCCATTTGGAGGAGCTGGGGGTCCACTCACCTCGACCATCCATGGTCATGCCCATTCCACTGCCACAGAGCGCCTGGAACTCGGCTGGAAGCCAGGGGTGGGGGGTGGGGAATGCAGATGAGTCAGGTTCAGATCCTGGACCATTGCAGACTCTGAGCCATGGCCAAGGACACAGCCCCTGGGTCTTGGGAAAGTGTCTGTGACTAAGGTGTGCCCCTGCTCCCACCTGCCATGAAAAGAGTAAATGACCTTAGACTTTTCTTGGGGGGATCTTCCTCAGCAAAGAAAAGTCCCCAGCCCCATGAAAGCCAAGACCTCTTCCCAATCACAGGAAAGGACTGAAGGAGGTGAGTCCAGTGGAGACAAGGATGCTCACCAGAGTTCTTGGCAGAACATAGCTGGCAGGGTTCCCCGAACCCGTGATCTGGGCTGGCACAACAGCATTCAGATTTGGTGACAGTGCTGGGGAAGGGGCGGGCACAGGCGCCCTTCTCGAGGGCCCCATAGCATGTGCTGCGCACCTGGGATTCCACACACACACGGCCATCGGCACCCACCGCCAGCCCTCCCGGGCACTGGCAGTGGAAAGAACCCTCGGTGTTGGTGCAGTGGCCATTCACACAGACACCAGGCATCTGGCACTCGTCGATGTCTGAAGGGCAGTGGTGGCACCCAGATGGGCCCAGTGGCCCCCCACATGTCTCTTCATCCCTTCTCTTCTCCTCCCTTTCCCCCCATCCCTCTCTCTTTCTCCCTCCAATTTCCCTCATCCCCCTGTGCTGTCCTGAGCCTTACCTACACAGTAGTGGCCACTATGTGCCAGCAGGAAGCCAGGGTTGCAGAGGCACATGAAGCTGCCGTCCTCATTGAGACACACGCCGTTGAGACACACAGTGCTGGTTGCACACTCGTTGTGGTCTGGGGACACCACCAGGGTAGGCTGGGTCCAGGCAGTGAGGCCAGGTGCCAGGTCTACACTGGGCCCTCCCTCTCACTCCTCAGGTCCCAGGGCTGACCCCCTTCCTAGGGTGTGGAAGCCGCACAAACTGAGGGTGTCAATGACTAGTCTGTCTGCTGGGACGCAAGCTCCCTGGGGCACCACCAGGGCTACCTTGTTCCAATATCTCTTCAGGTATGTCTGCAGTAGATTTTCAACAAATACTAATTTGAAGTTGAAAAAATGAGGTGGTGGTTGCTACTAATGCTACTGAATAGTTCATTTTAAAAAGATGGGGCTGCGTGCCGTAGCTCAGTGGTTAGGGTGCCAGCCACATGCACCAGGGCTGGTGGGGTTCAAACTCGGCTCAAGCCTGCTAAAAACAAAAACAACAACAAAAAAGTGAGACCCATCTCTACTAAAATAGAAAAACTGAGGCAAGAGGATCACTTGAGCCCAAGAGTTTGAGGTTGCTGTGAGCTGTGATGCCATGGGACTCTACCCAGGGCAACAAAGTGAGACCCTATCTCAAAAACAAAAAAAAACATTCAATTGCACCCTTTAAATGGTCAATCTCATGGCTTGTGAATTACACATCAATAAAAATGCTAAAAAAATTTTCTTTTAGATGAATGAACACAGAAAGAATGAAGTCTTTTCACATGACAGAGAACTTAAGGCAGATCTTCTTAAGCCAAATGACAGAGTGAAAAGGGTCGCCACTAGCTGTGGCTGGTGGAGCACAGGTCAATGCCCCACCTGTAGCCCACAGGAAGCCTAAGAGAAGGGTGCTCTCCAAGTTCCAGATCCCTCCCTGTCCATTCTGGCCCATCAGAGGATAGGAGAGGGACCCTGATTCATTCAGACCAGGGCCAGGTGGCTACTGGCATAGTCTTGTGAACCACTGGAAGGAGTTCAAGAAGGAGGAATGAGTCAAGGTGGATAGGTGACAAGAAAGGTCTAAGGTGGGCTGCTGGGTTCAGAGGTGAGCCGGGGAGACATCACAGGAGGGAGGTGGGTGATGGTGTAGGAATGAAGATTCAAAGTGGCCACAAAGGGCAGCTAGTGAGGCTTAGAAGCCTTCTGCCCTCCTGTCCGCCCTCAACTCACCCACACAGTTCTTGCCATCAGCACTGAGCTCAAAGCCTGCATTGCAGACACACTGGAAGCTGCCTTCTGTGTTGATACAGTGGCCCAGGTGGCAAAGGTCACCACTGGCAATGCACTCATCCACATCTGGAGGGAGGAAGGTGGGAACTCAGGCTGGGTCCCCTCGCCATCATCCCCACTCTCAGATGGACAGATGGGCGGCAGCCATACCGACACACACCTGTTTGGTGAGCATGGCCTGGAAGCCCTGATGACATCGGCAGTGGTGGGAGCCCAGGGTATTGACACAGTCTCCGTGGTGTCAGGGGCTGCTGGTACATTCGTCCATGTCTGCGGGCAGAGGACCCTGGGCTCCAGTCCTAGCAGAGCATGCCACCCCTCTCCACCCAGCTGCGCCACTCACCAGTGCACTTGCCCCGCAGGTCCTGGCTGTAGCCCATGCTGCACTCACAACAGTAGCCGGAAGGCGTGGGCAGGCAGTGGCCATGGAGACACAGGTTGGTGAAGTGCTGGCAGATGTCTGTGGTCTGGTTCAGGGCAGCTGTGACTATGGGAGGGGCCCAGACACCCACTCTGACTGTAGGACCCTGTCCCCCATGCCCTGGAGAGCCCTGCCTTAGACTCAGACCCCAATCTGGATCTTAGACCCTCATAAAGGGGTGCCCAGACTCCCACTCTGGACCTAACTCTTCCACCTCAGACCCCTGAGCCAGGGCCAGACTCCCTCTGCAAAGCCCTGATCTTCTCTCTGATGCCTGGACCCCTTCTCTGCTGTTCAGACCCCGCCACAGGCCCAGGTCCACCCCACCCTCAGTCTTAGAACCCTCTCCAAAAGTCTCAGGACTCACCAGTGTTGGAGTTGCCAGGGCCCAGGTTGGGGACCCCATGCCCACTGAACACATGGGGGCTGTGTCGCGCTGGCCCAAGGCCAGGACCCATGACATTGGACCCAAAGCCCGGGAAGCCAGGGAAGAGGCCACAGCGGGCAGGCAGCAGGGGAAGCCCCTGGGTGCACAGTCGCTGGAACTCATCTATAAGGAAGCAGGGTGAGGCTGGGTCCTTGTTGCTGCCCTAGGTCCCCACTCTAAACAAACAAGCCTTACTCACCAGAGCCCTGAGGAGGACATAGCTCCGGGACCAGCCCAACAGCCCAGCATCTGCCCTTGACACAGCAGCACTGCCTGCGAGTGTAGTGGCCAGTGACGTCTCCAGCACAGTGGCCCCCAAAGAAGGCAGAGAAGCAGGTTCCTGCCCGGTGGTCTGCAGGACAGCAGAGTGTGGGGCCATGTGTACGGGGAGGGGACATCTGTTATGAGACCCGGACCCAAATCCCAGCTGCACTGGGCACTGCATGTAGAGTGGGTCTCCTCGCCTCTCTATGCCTCCGTTTCCCCATCCATAAGTTGGGCACACTCTGAGCACCCATCTCATGTTGGAAGCGTTGCCTAGATGAAAAGTCTAGCATGTGGCCAATTCTCACTCACTACCAACTTTCATAACCAAGATATTCAAACTATCACAGAGGTAGATTTGGGCTCATTCTGAGCAAGTGTTCCAGTATCCAAAGCTAGTACTAACAGTGAGCTCTCCATCATTGCAGGTATTCAACCACACTAAGGAAGATCCCTGCTGGTGGAGGAGGGCTGCCCTGGTAGGAAGTCAGGCAGAGACAGTGAGATCTTCAGCTGTGTGTCCTCACCTGCTGGCCTTGAGCATTACAGGGCCGACAGGAAACCTACACGGCTGGGAAAATAAGGGGCTCCCTGGGGAGACTGAGGCATAGGCTCCCAGTGTATGAGAACCGTGGACACTCTTCCGCTTCCCACCATACCCCTGAGTCCAGCAGCTTTATGCGGTGATCAGATTCTCAGGCTCTGACTCAAAGAGCGTATTTTTAGGTTTAAAACTCCACAAATCTTGGCCAGCATCTCACAGCTCAGAAACCCCTCCCATCACCTGGGAGGGTAACTGGCAGCTGCTCCAACTTGGGGAGCTGTGCAAATGTTTCCACCTCCCCTGTGCAGCTGGTATCTCCCCAGAAACATATGTGGGGGTCAGAGCTCTTTCCTCCCAACAGCATCACAACTCCTCAAAGGGGGCTGGGCCTGCCCAAATGAGGAGAGGTCAACAGACTCATTCAAGGTCACATAGCTGCAAAAGTGTGTGTATGTGGGGGAGGAGGGTGGGAAGTCAGGTCTCCCCCAAGGGATCTGACAAACAACTGCCTGTCAAGTAGGACAGATAGAGTATAATGCAGCTGGGTGTGGCAGCTCACACCTGTAATCCCAATTATTCAGGAGGCTATGTAAGGCCAGGAGTTGGAAACCAGACTGGTCAACATAGTGAGATCCAGCATCTACAAAAATTAGCTAGATAGTCCTAACTCAGGAGGCTGAGGCAGGAGGATCATTTGAGCCCAGGAGTTTGAGGCTGCTGTGATGGCACCACTGCACTCCAACCTGAATGACAGAGTAAGACCCCATCTCTAAATAAAAAAGGATAGAAAGTTTAAATAAAAAAGAATTTTACCAAAAATGAGGCCATCGTTGCTTTAAGCACTCATCGCAAGCTAAGCAGTCATAGCCTTGACTTCAGTGTGGCTGTAATTATGTACGGAGCACCCCACTGTGTACCCACCTCTACAAATCACTCCTCAAATTGCTTCTTGGTCTTGTGTGACTCCATGAGCTGGGTACTGCTATTATCTCTCACTTTACAGTTGAGGAAACTGGGGCACAGAGAGGTTAAGTCAATTGTGTAAGGCCCTGGAGTCTACAGCAGCTCAGCGGACAGTTGGAACCCATCACTGATTCCAAAGCTATGTTCAGAGACAACTTGACTTGGTTCAAATCCAGCCTCTGCTGGTTGGCAGTTGAAGAATGTGACCAAAAGAACCCCCTGCTCCTCTGTGCTGGCCAAGACCCCAGAGGTAGAAGTCTGGAGTTGGTCACAGCACACTGGCTGATCTCCAAACACAATATTCTCAGTCCTGCCTGGTATAGACCCAACCTGAGGGGCCCGGGATGATGCTAGGAAACCGCCAAGCCCCCTCCCCTCTCTCCAAGCCAAGATTCTGCCCACCCCCACTGCCAGCATCCAATTCCTGGGAAGCCCTGTCCTCTGCAGACCTGAACACTATCGCATCAAGATGTGAAACAAGAAGTGACAGCCCAGAGCTTGGTGCCTATAGCTAGGGTGCCAGTCACATACACCAGAACTGACAGGTTCGAATCCAGCCCAGGGCTGCCAAACAACAGTGACAACTACAACCAAAAAATAGCATGGCGTCATGGCAGGTGCCTATAGTCCCAGATACTTGGGAGGCTGATGAAAGAGAATCACTTAAGCCCAAGAGGTGGACGTTGCTGTGAGCCGATGCCACGGCACTCTACCCAGGGTGACATAGTGAGACTCTGTTTCAAAAAAAAAAAGCTGGGCTAAGGCGCCAGCCATGTACACCTGAGCTGGTGGGTTCAAAGTAGCCCGGACCCGCTAAACAACAATGACAGCTGCAACCAAAAAATGGCCAGGCGCTGTGGCGGGCGCCTGTAGTCCCATATACTCAGGAGGCAAAGGCAGGAGACTCACTTGAGCCCAGGAATTGGAGGTTGCTGTGAGCTGCGAAGCCACAGCACCCTATCCAGGGTGACAGCTTGAGGCTCTGACTCAACTCAAAAAAAAAGAAGAAGTGACATCCCAGAGGGTGGGATCTCCCCAGCCAGGTAGAGTGTGAGGAGTTGCAAAAGGGCGGGTTTTCAGAGGGAGGCACAGCCCAGAGACCCCCACCCTGGCAGTGGCGGGGAGGGGGTCTAGAGAGCTATGTGTGATCATCTATGAGTTCTAGACTTGCTCACTTGACTTAAGCAAACCTTCCCTCTCGAGGCCTATTTCCCCATCTCCAAAGACAAGGTAGAGGGAAACATAAGGTGTTCTTTGGAGCTGGAAAGAGGGGGACAGAGAGACCAAGAAACAGAGGTGCTTAGGAGGCATGGAGTTAAGAGAGTAAGAAGGCTCAGAGCCCATAGCACAGTGGTTATGGCACCAGCCACATTCACTGGTGGGTTTGAGCCCAGCCCGGGCCAGCAATGACAACTGCAACCAAAAAATAGCCATGCGTTGCGGCGGGTGCCTGTAGTCTCAGCTACTTGGGAGGCTGAGGCAAAAGAATTGCTGAAGCCCAAGAATTTGAGGTTGCTGTGAGCTGTGATACCATGGCACTCTACCCAGGGCGACAAAGTGAGACTCTGTCTCAAAAAAAAAAAAAAAAAAAAAAAGAGTGCAAGACAGGAGACTAGAGGGCTAAAAGGCATGAGGTGGAGGGGCCAGAAGGGCTCCCAGACCAGGGTCCATGAAAGCACAGATGCTGATGGGTGGAGCCAGAATGCCCAAGAGGACCCGCCCTTGCTTCCTCCAGCCCCTCTTGGGGACCTGGATCACCCAGGCAGCAGGTGCCATTCAGGTTGTTGGTGAAACCACAGGACAGGTGCACACATGGCTACCAACTATGTTGGTGCAGTCACCTCCATAGCACAGACCCGGCACAGAGATGCTAGTCCACTTCTGCACAGACTGACCTCTCTGCCTCCCTGCAAGGGAGACTGGGCTACCCAGAACAAAGAGGAGGTCCCAGGTTGTGCCCCTTCTGGTCACCCACCTTCACATGTAGCACCACCAACACTGAGCCGGTGTCCAGCTGGGCAGCGACACCAGAAGGAGCCCACTGTTGACACAGCTGCCCCTGTGGCAAAGGCCTGGGATGGCCTGGCACTCATCCACATCTGCAAGGACAGAGCCAGGCAAGGGAGTGAAAGGCCCATCAGAAGGAAGAACCAAGGGCTAAAGACTTCCACTCAGCTCTGGCTTCCCAGGGCTCCCATCTCTGACTCTGTTCACCTTGGCAGGCCCCCGTGTGGATATTGGGGATGAAACCTTGGTGGCAGGGGTGTGGCTGTGTGGGGCAGAGTTCACATGGAAGGCCCCAGGCACGGCCCACGGTGGCACAGCAAAGTGCCTTGGTGCACACAAGACCCATCAGCTGGTGGCGGCACCCCTCAGGGCCCAATTGGCCAAAGCAGGGTCTAGTTTGGTAGTCTGCAAGGCAGATAGATATAGACAGCTGAATATGGGCTATCCCTGATCCAGATCATTCTCTGCATCTCTACCACCTTATTAGCCTCTTTGCACCAACATGCCAGGCTTATTCCTGACTACAACAGCATGCACTCATGCTGTTCCCCTTCTTGGATAGAATGCCTTTCCTTTCTTTGCCTACCTAATGAACTCTTGTTTCGCCTTCAAAACCCTTTGTCTTCAAAGAAGTCCCTGACCAACCTACAAAAGGGTGGCCAGGACGTCCAAGCCCATAAAGCTTAGAGGCTGATTAACAGCCCCCATCCCCTGCCAGGCCCACACTCCCCTTCAGGCCTAGGCAGGGGCCCATGAGCCTGTCTAATCCTTTACACTTGCTTGGCCCTGCCAGATCTCTCAAATGTTAAGAGAGACTCACCATCTCCCCATATGCTCAGAGCTCACATCATATCTCTGATCCCCAGGGCCTGGACCATTGTGGCTGTCTTGTCTCTCCTCACCTCCTCTGCACACGGGCCCAGAAGGGACTTCCTGTCTCCATCCTCCAGATGCTTCCAATAAAGCAACTGGCACTCCACCAAGGGCAGCCTCTCCCAGAAGAAGCAGCCAAAGCCACCCCCCTCTAGGCCTCTACAAAGCAGGGGCTTCACAGAGAGCCCCAGCTGTCCTGACTCCCTAAGCCAAAACCCAGTTCCAGGTACCTTGGCACCCAGCCCTGCGCCTGTGGGCTTTCACTGTCCACCACTCACTCTGGGTCTCTCTTCTCTCGCCCCTCCCCACAGACCCTCACATCCAGATGCTTCCAATAAAGCACCCTCACATCCCTTCAGCACTCCATGCTTGCCTAGCCTATATTCCAGTTCTGCTTTCTTATCAAAGTCTTTCCAAAAGCCCACCCTTGAGCCCAGAACATCTCCCCCGCCCCAACCCCCCCAGCCCCTAATCCATTGCTGCCCTGTCTCCAGCCCAGCTTCGGTCACAGATGCACCGCCCCTCCCCCACTCCCACCACTGGCATCAATCCCAGCACACTGCCCACCTTTGCCTTCTTGGGCTCCTCAGTCATGCTGGGCATGACATCTCCTGAATCTGAAAATCTCACAAACCTGGGCTCCCACAAAATGACTGCTCCCATTCCCTTTCTCCTTCTCAGTCCCTTGTGGGCTCCATTTTTTTTTTTTTTTTTGGTCTACCCATTAATGCCCAATCCCACCTCTATCCCAGGTCTGGGTGTGCAGCTGCCTCTTCAACAGCCTGCAGGTCCCTCAGCCAACACTTGCCCCGGGGGACCACCTTTTCCACCAATTTTCAGACCAGACCTGCGAGCTCCAGTTGAAGGATCCCTTCCTCCAGGAAGCCCTCCCTGCCTCCTCTTGCCTGGAGTAGATGGTTTCTCTACCTTTTACATCCTCTAGAGCTGTGCCACCTCTCTCCTTATTGTGGCCTTGAAATCCCTGCATCAGAATGTTCTGTTTTGTGGTTTCTTCTGTTTGCCTCTCAGACTGGTGCACTCTCTCTCTTTCTTACCAGGCTCTAACACAGGGCCTCACTCAGAGCCAGGGAAGGACAGATGTTTTGGAGAAAAGATGAGCGAATGTCCTCAGACTGCCCCAGCAGCAGGAAGGAGGCTGCTTGACCTTCCCAGGGATGAGCCATGTCTTTAGGAGCTGCCAGGAAACCCCTTCCCTCCCCTGCCAGTCTCCTGTCCCCACTGCCCACTTGGTACCTTTCTCACACTGGGGCCCCATGAAACCATACACACAGGCACAGAGGTTGGGCCCAATGCAATGGCCCCCATTGTGACATCCGTGGTCACAGACAGCTGTGGAGGGAGAAAGGAGAGCAACAGAGTATCTTCACCCAGGTCCCCACCATCTAGCCAAGACCAAGTGATGAGATGGTAATGATGAGCATGCCCCCTCCAATCTTTGATCTGGGAAGAGGGACCAGGGGCAATTGGCAGGTGGCTGCAGAGATTGACCCTCTGAGATCCCAGGCCCAGGTGTGTAGGGGGACCCCTATGGGCTACTCACGCTGCCCACACACAGTGCCCGTGTAGCCCCTCTGGCACAGACAAGATGTCCCCCGGCAGCTGCCACCATTCATGCAGCTCACACTGCACCCCAACTCTAAGGACAGGGAGAAGGAAAAAATAGTAAGGTGGAGCCTGGCCCCAGGGAAGGCTCCTGGGGGCATCTGGAGGCCTGTAGCCTTCTCCTCCCCCCTCTGGGGGCTGCTTCCCGCTCATCTCTGCCCCCATCACAGCTGGGGGCCAGCGTCCCATCCACATAGGTGCACAGGTTGGGCTGGAAGCAGAAGCCCTCCCCACAGGAGCGCCTGCAGACAGCTGGATGGGCAGAGTGATGGCAGTTAAGGCAGAACCAAGCTTTAGTGCTGTCCCCACTCTGTCAGTGCCCAGACTGGCTGGAGCACTGAAGTGGACGCTACTTGTCCACACACCAGGCTCTGCTCACAGCAGCCCCCCCCTTTTGCATGGGGTATCTTCTGACTCTTAGTCTGGGTTAGGAAGGTGGAATGATATATACATATATATCTTTTTTAGAGAGGTCTCACTCCGTCACGCAAGATTAAGGCGGTAGCTGGATCATTGCTCATAGCAGTCTTGGACTCCCAGGCTCAAGTGTTCCTCCCTCTTCAGCCACCCACAGTGCTGGGATTATAGGCATGAGCACCACACCTGGCCCCTCTAGGATTCTACTAGAGCCATCAGGAAAGAGATGCTCTTTGGGCCAGAACAGCTGAGCTGTGAGAACAGAAGCAGGAGCAACTGGGGCCCTGGATAGTAGGTGGGGAGCCCTCCTTGACAGTGGAGTCAAATGCCAGAGACAGAGAGAGATGGGAAGTATGGATAGAGACAGAGAGAGGATAGAGAGACCGAGATGGACTGACCGAAAGGGAGAGACAGACAGACTGGGGTGGTTGTAAAGCAAAGAAAATGAATATGGCAGCGTGGCCCAAAAGATTGAGGACAGTGTCTGTGATTCAGCCAGAGTACGCTAGCCAAGTCCCCTTGTACATTGGGTGGATTTTCAGCAGATAAGGAAGTTGCTCCAGCACTCTGGCCTGAACCCCCCAACTCCAGAGGGCAATGCACTCAAGAACGATATACTGGCTCCCACCAGGCAGCGTCCTCCAGCCAGGGCAGCAGTAGGCATGGAAACGGAAGCCACACACATTGGGCCTTCAGGGACAGCACAATGTATCTAGTGAGCCCCTGGCAGCCTGGACATCCCTAGGGTGTTCCCTTGCCCCAGGAAAGCCCAGCCCACACCCCAAGGGGTCTTTAAACATCCTTAGTACCACGCACCCCTGCAAAATGCCTGGGCTGCCCCGCCTTCGCACACGTCCAGGACCTGCAGGTTCCACTGCCCCATCCCAGCGGCCTTGGCCACCCGCCACACAGGACAGGGCGGTCCAAGCCAGGAGGAGCTGAGCCAAGTGGCCCTGTACCAAGGTGAGGGCTCCGGCCCCTTTCCTTGCCAAACGCAGACCCCTCTCCAGAGCCATGACGTGTTCCTTGGAGGCTGTGGAAAGGAAGCAGAGTCAGGCCCAGAAGAACCCACAGTCCCTGGCCACCAGACACCTGATGCAACCAGGGGAACTGAGTGGAGTGGCTGCCAGAGGGGGCAGATCCCAGGTACATGTCCATCCCTGACTAGAGTGGAAGCAGGTGAACAGCAGGGGAGGCTTCCAGGAAGAGGTGTGATGTCTCACAGATAGAGTCCTGGGGCAGAGGGTGCATAGCAGAAATGCAGGCAAGAGGGTGTGGAGTGTGGAGGGCAGAGGGGAGAGGGTCCAGTGGAGCCAGGCATTGCAGGAGTGGGAGTTGCTATGTACTGGGGGGTCTGCTTGTGTGTCAAGGACAATGGAGGGCCCTTGAAAAGCTTTAAGTGGGAAGAACAAGGTCAGAAATGATTGTTAGATGTGGTGGCCAGAGGTTGTAGGGGCCCTAGGGGAGATAGGCAGATCAGGAGGCTGGGGGAGGTGTCCAGTCCAAAGAGAGAGAAAGAGGGAGAGAGAGGAGCAGGAAGCTGATGCCATGGAAGTGGGTGGTGTTGAGGAGACGCCCAGAATCCAGACTGGAAGGCTAAGTGGGGAGGGAGGAGTGTGTGTAGGGGTGGTGGCAGGTCTGTGGGAGACTTGCTGGACATTCTGCAATTTCCCAATGCAGAGTGCACCCCTGTGCCCAGCGTGGAAGGGGTGGCTTTCGTGCCCCTTCACAGTTGGGCAAACTGAGACCACCGCAACACCAGCCAAGAGCCAGGCCTCAGGTAAAGTCCAAGCGGAGGGGAGCAAAGGTAGGGGGACCATAGGGAGCCCCCCCAACCCTGGTTTGTGGCTCTTTCCTGAGCCTGGAAGGATTGGAAGAGGAGAGGGCAGAAGCGATGACCAGCCCAAGTTTGGAGGGTGGAAGCCAGACCAAATGCTTCCCTGGTCCTTTTCAGGTCCTAGGGGGAAGGGCAATAGGGCCGGGTGAGGAATGGGCTAGGAAAACGCTGAGTGGCGGTGGGCACGCCCCTCTCTGGGCCAGACAGGGTGCCCCGAGGTCCCCGAAGAAGCGAGAGACCCTTTGCTGGGTGGTCTGGCTGGAAAGGAACGCCTCCTTCTTGCTTCCAAGCTGCCCAAGCCAGTGAGCACTCCAAGGACGCCCTCTCCAGGCAGCCTAGGGGCCCGGTTCGGCCTGGCCTGATCGGGTACCCTCTGCACCCGCCCGCCTAGGTGAGCTGGGCCCCGGCGTTTGCGGAATGAATGAGCCGGGACAGCGCGCGCAGCACGGGAGAGGAAACTGGAGTTGGCGAGCAAGGGAGGCGAGTTCTGGGCTGGGCTGATGAGAAGGGGGCGCCCCCGGAGCCCGCAGGCTGCGATGATCTCCATCTGGCAAGGAAGAGGACGCAGAGGCCCCCCTTGCCACGATCTCGCTTGGCTCCGCCCTCACCTGAAGGTGAGGGCTGAACGCGCCGGAGGAGCCCCTCCCGCCGGATCCCCGAGTCTTACTCGGCAGGGGGCTTGTCCGGCAGCAAACAAAGGAATCCTTTCCCCCTCCCCCGCCCGGTCCTCCATCTCAGGTCCCCACTTTCCTCACCCCCCACCAGCGCCCCTGATCTCGCCCTGAGTCCTCACCTACTTTCCAGGCAGAGCGCGTGGAGGCGGGCGCGGCGGTGAGCGCGCTGGGCTCGGTGCTGGAGAGACGGCTCCCGCGGCGCCAGGGGCTGGGACCGGAACGCGAGGACTAGAGGCCGAGACCGCCGCGTTTCCCGGACGGGAGGAGCTGGGTGGAGGAGGGCGCGTTTGCACCTCTTAGATCCAGTGGGGGACTCGGATCTGATTCGGGGCGGGGAAAGAGGCTGGGGCTGGGAGGAGGGCCTGGGGCTCTGGGTGAAACTCTGAGGGGCTCGAGGGGTAGGACGGCGGGCGGGCGAGGGACTCAGGGAAGAGGGGCGCCTACTGGAGCCGTGTTTTCCGATCGAGATCAAGCTGGAGGGAGCCCTGAGGCAGGGCTGCTATTTGGGGTATCCTGGACTCCAGCATGGCCCGGAGGGAGGCCATCCTACGTCCCCCCAAGCCGCCTACCTCTCCCCTGGGCGAGGAGAATCACCAGCTTCACATTGGAAACTTACTTACCTGGAGCCTGAAGCCTGGATTCTTAACTATACTGAGCCCCTAAAAGAGCCGTGGGCCCCTAAAAATGTAACCAGAACAATGGATGAGGATGTGTTTCCTGGGTCAAAGACCTACATTTTTCATCTGATTCCCAAAATGAGGAAGTTAAGAATCCAAAATGTCTATGCCTTCACATCTCTGAGCCGGTTTCTCCACCTGCTAAAGGGGGCCAGACTTAAGAATCTCAGCTCCCTATTGAAAGTAAAATTTCTAGGTTACTCACCACTCTCCCACCTTTGAGAGCTGACAGGAAGTCGGTCAGAAGTTGTTTGTTGGCACTGAAGCTGTTACCCCACCCAGAAAACTTTTACACATGGGTCAAAGCCCAGTTCAAAAGCCTCTCCCTATCCCCTAAATTGTCCATTTACGCTATTGTGTTCCCAAAGCTTGTTGTGCTGAACGTGCTTCCATCATCACACCTCTAGAATGCAACAAGTAAATAGCATATCACAATTTGAGCTGGTATTTATTGGGTGCTTGCAAATGCCAGGCTTGGTGCTAAGAGTTTCATACCCATTATCTCGTTTAATAACCAGAGGAAGCTTGTGAAGGAGATACGCATAGTTTGTCCAGCCTCACAGTACTTGGTGGTGGAGCTGGAATTCAAACCCCTTACACTGGTGTTCATAGTTTTTGCTAGACTGGTCCCTCACATAAGCCCATCAGATTACTTTCTTTCTTTTTTTTTTTTTTATTAAATCATAGCTGTGTACATTAATGCAATTATGGGGTACAATCTGCTGATTATATATACAATTTGAAATATTTTCATAAAACTGCTTAACATAGCCTTCACGGCATTTTCTTAGTTATTGTGTTAAGACGTTTATATTCTACACTTAGAAAATTTCACATGTACCCTAGTAAGATGCACTGTAGGTGTGGTCCCACCAATCACCCTCCCTCCACCCATCCTCTCCCCTCCCCTCACCTCTCCTCCCTCTCCCCTTTCCCCTTATTCTTGGGCTATAATTGGATTTTGGCTTTCATATGAAAGCTATAAATTGGTTTCACAGTAGGGCTGAGTACATTGGATACTTCTTCCATTCTTGAGATACTTTGCTAAGAAGAATATGTTCCAGCTCCATCCATGTAAACAAGAAAGAGGTGCATAATTTATTTAAGGCTGCATAATATTCCATGGTGTAGAAAGTGTAGGGAAAACACTTGAAGAAATTGGCCTGGGAGAATATTTTATGAGGATGACCCCCTGGGCAATTGAAGCAACACCAAAAATACATTACTGGGACCTGATCAAACTAAAAAGCTTCTGCACAGCCAAGAACATAGTACATAAAGCAAGCAGACAGCCCTCAGAATGGGAAAAGATATTTGCAGGTTATGTCTCCAACAAAGGTTTAATAACCAGACTCCACAGAGAACTCAAACGTATTAGCAAGAAAAGAACAAGTGGCTCTGTGCCTGTGGCTCAACGGGCTAAGGCGCCAGCCACATACACCTGAGCTTGTGGGTTCCAATCCGACCAGGGCCTGCCAAACAACAATAACAGCTGCAACCATAAAATGTCCAGGCGTTGTGGTAGGCACCTTGGCTATTTGGGAGGCGGAGGCAGGAAACTCGCTTGAGCCCAGGAATTGGAGATTGCTGTGAGCTGTGATGCCAAGACTCTATCCAGGGTGACAGCTTGAGGCTCTGTCTCAAAAAAAAAAAAGAAAAGAACAAGTGATCCCATCTCAGGGTGGGCAAGGGACCTGAAGAGAAACTTCTCTGAAGAAGACAGGTGCACAGCCTACAGACACACGAAAAATGCTCACCATCCTTAATGATCAGAGAAATGCAAATCAAAACTACTTTGAGATATCATCTAACTCCAGTAAGAGTAGCCTGCATCACAAAATCCCATCAGATTCCTTTCAACACAGGGAGGTGGTCCCTGAGAATGGTACACTGAGGAAGGGACTATCAAGCCTGTGGAGGGTCTTTGAGGAATGTTTATTGCCAAGGGTGGGGGAAGAATTGGGGAAGGGGAGAGAGAAGCCTTCTCAGAGATTTCCCCAGCCCCTGTTCAGTGTCCCCTATCCTGGCAGGGAAGGTCTTGGTCTAATCCTCGAGTGTCTCCCAATGCTGGTTTCAGTAAACAGACCTGGACACTCCCAAGCCAGAGGGACAGATCCTAAGAGGGAAGGGAAGGGAGGAGCCCTCTCTCTGGAACAGGGAACTTGGAGGTTCAATAGAAGGGGCAAATCAGAAAAGAGGGCCTAAGGAAAGAATTTAGAACATGCCAGAATTGAGTGAGGCCAGAGCTTTGGGGGAGAGGAAGAGAAGGGGGCATGAGGGAGACAGGGACTGTGAGAAGAGGCCAGAGGCCCTCAGTAGACTGCTCCCACCTCCAAGGGGAGCCCAGTGGGCTCATAGGAAGGGGGAACTCAGCGTTCCGGAGGCCTGTATGAAGGGCCAGGCAGGGTGGTGGGGCACAGGAAGGGAAGGATAGGGAGGGAACCTCAGAATCAAGTCTGCATGGCAAAGGTGGAAGGGTGAGGTTCCGGTGTAGTAGTGCAGGGCCACCTTCCCTGACACCTCTGATGCCTTTTCCCAGGCTTCTTTGTGAGCATCCACCTTGGTCTGTTCTTCATTTTTTTTGAGACAAAATCTCACTCCATTGCCTGGGCTGGAGTGCCATGTCATAGCTCACAGCAACCTCAAACTTCTGGGCTCAAGCAATCCTCCTGCCCTGGACTCCCAGAGCTCGGATTATAGGCACCTGGCACCACTCCCAGCCTCCCACATTTGCATCTCAAGCGGGCATTCGAGCAGGCACTGGGTGCCCCTGTGTAGCAGCCCAGTGTAGATTCAGTAGGTGGAGTGAGACAGTGACAGTCTCATACCAGAGATGTAGCTAAACCCAGAGGGGATTTCCTGTGGGAACTGTGGATCAAACAGTGAGTCAGTTCTCTAATTTTCCCTTCCTGCTCTCCAGAAAGGAAGGCAGAGGGAATCCCAGGGTATGGCAAAACGTGAGACGTAGAGGCACTGGAAATTTCTACACCCAGAAGTTCTCAGCGACAGCAAAGACCAGGTACTTGTTATCCCCCTAACCACCACTATTGTCCACACCATCTTGCAAATTATGTCCTGTGATTTGTGCCTTCCAGTAGTATGACTGTCCTGGTCTGTGATGTTGCTGCCTATTCCCAATGTGCTCACATGGACAGTGTTACCCCAACTGTCCCCTTGTTACTTCTCATTGTCACCAAGGGTCATTTAGGCTCTCAATCCTGCCCCCCCCGGATCATAGTGCCAACCCAGTTCCGTGACAAAGGCAAATCATGTCATATAGTTCCCCATCAAAACTGCATCATAGCCGAGTTCCTACTCCTTGGCCACCTGTCACCATGCCCTGTCTCATTGTCACCTGTCCATGAGAAATCATTCTGGTTACTAGGGCACCCCGTACATCCTGCTATCTTCTGTCACTTTTACACTTGCACCTTGCTGCTGTGACCTTGTCACTCATTAGTACTGCCAGCATAATCAACAGACATCACCAGAAAGAGTGACAACACTTCAACATTCTGTAGGCCGAGTCTATCCACGTTACCTGCAGATCTGGTCCCATGAAGACGCCAACCACCACTTCCCTACTCCATGACCCTGCACACTGGACAACAGTGTCACTCACACTTGGCAAAACAGAGCCAAAGAGGCCCAGCCAGTGATTTGGTGTCTTGAGGTTCTGGGCTCTCACTGCAATACTGTCTCCTGCTGTTACCTGGCCCTTTATTGGTACATTGTGTCCTTATGGTCTTTTGTCACCATAACACAGCCTGGCTGCCAACATGAGGCCAACCCCTAGTAGCTTCCCTAGTGGCTTTTTTTTTTGCAGTTTTTGGCAGGGGCTGGGTTTGAACCCGCTACCTCCAGCATATGGGGCCAGCGCCTTACTCCTTTGAGCCACAGGCACCCACCTCCCCAGTGGTTTTTAAAAAATTACAAAGTCAAGGGGCGGCACCTGTGGCTCAGTGTGGCGGGTTCAAACCCGGCCTTGGCCAAACAGTAACAAAAAAATAGCCGGGCGTTGTGGCGGGCACCTTTAGTCCCAGCTACTCGACAGGCTGAGGCAAGAGAATCACCTAAGCCCAGGAGTTGGAAGTTGCTGTGAGCTGTGTGATGCCACGGCACTCTATGGAGGGTGATAAAGTGAGACTCTCTCTCTACACAAAAAAAAAGAGGGGAAAGAAATATGGTTTCTTTCTGTTTTGTTTTTTGGAGTTTCTGGCTACAGCTAGGTTTAAATCCGCCTCCTCTGGGGCCAGTGTCCTACTCCTTTGAGCCACAGGCGCCACCCTGCTTTACTTTAATTTTTTCCAAAATGCTATTTATCTCTGCTTAAAAACAAATAAACAAAAATGGGCGTGATGCCTATATTTCCAGGAGGGCTGAGGTGGGAGGATCACATGTGGCCACGCGTTTTTGAGCAACATAGTGAGACTGAGACCCTAGTTCTAACAAAAAAATGACGGAGACCAGTGAATTGCTTGAGTTCAGTAGTTCGAGACCAGCCTAAGCAAGAGCTAGACCCCTGTCTACTAAACATAGAAAAACTAGCTGGGTATCATGGTAGGTGCCCAGTAGTCCCAGATACTTGGGAGGTTGAGGGAAGAGAATCACTTGAGCCCAAGAGTTTGAGGTTGCTATAAGCTGTGACACTATGGCACTCCAATTAGGGGGACAGAATGAGATTCTGTCTTAAAATATATATATATATATATAATTATGCACTTAGCATTGTTCAAGCAGGTATAGCTAGCTATGAAACAAACTTTTCTGAGCATAACTTATAATTCCTGTTAAGTGTGTGACCATTTCATATTAAGTACCGCGCGCTAACTGCTTGCGCTACTGGAGCTCTTGTGTGACCATTTCAGTGGTATCTGAGGTGTTTATTTATTCAGCATTCTTGAGACACTTTCTATGTAATTGGCTTTCCCACCACTGTTTAAAAAAGTGATACAGTGGCGCCTGTGGCTCAGCGAGTAGGGCGCCGGCCCCATATGCCAGAGGTGGTGGGTTCAAACCTAGCCCCATCCAAAAACTGCAAAAAAAAAAAAAAAAAAAAAAAGATACATAGGGTGGTGCCTGTGGCTCAACGGAGTAGTGCGCCAGCCCCATATGCCAGAGGTGGTGGGTTCAAACCCAGCCCTGGCCCCTCCCCCCTCCCAAATTTTTTTTCGGGCAGCTCCTGTGGCTCATCAAGTAGGGCACCGGCCCCATATACCGAAGGTGGTGAGTTCAAACCCAGCCTTCCTAAGCTGCAAAACAGAAAAATAGCCGGGCGTTGTAGCGGGCACCTGTAGTCCCAGCTACTCAGGAGGCTGAAGCAAGAGAATCACCTAAGGCCCACGAGCTGGAGGTTGCTGTGAGCTGTGTTATGCCACGGCACTCTACCGAGGGCGATAAAATGAGACTCTGTCTCTACAAAAAAAAAAAAGTGATACATATTTGTGAAACAAATTGTAGAAAACATGAGACTTCTTTATTTATTTATATATATATATTTTTTGAGACAGAGCCTCAAGCTGTCACCCTGGGTAGAGTGCTGTGGCATCACAGCTCATAGCAACCTCCAATTCCTGGGCTCAAGCGAGTCTCCTGCCTCTGCCTCCCAAGTAGCTGGGACTACAGGCGCCCGCCACAGCGCCCAGCTATTTAATATGAGCCTTCTTGATTGATCATGG
>CAUYON010099073.1:0-15000 GCA_963573935.1 Arctocebus calabarensis | reverse complement strand
AAAGGGGATTGCCGGCTTAGCGTTTATGCCGCAAACGTGTTGGAATAACATGGCAACAGCATCTCTCGCGTCTTCACTCTTTACACTCTGCCAACTCCCAGCCAGTGCCTTTGTGTCTTCTAAATTTTGAAGAAACAAGATGCCTTAATGCTTTATCCCATGTCGCTTGTGCAGGCTGACTCTGGTGAAGCTTATGCTTTGAGTGATGGTTTTGAAAGGTAACCTCGTGTTTATCATAGGTGTTATAGGTCGTGTATATTCTGTCAGTCATTCATCTACTTAGGTACTCATTCATTCATTCATTAAATATTTACTGTGTCTAATGTGCCAGGTCTTGGCAGATTCGGGTACTCTTAGCTGAGTATTATTTCTAGCTGTCTTAAATATATTGCCTACATTGTCATGTTGGAATAATGTCAGACCTAGTCTTGTCAAAACAACCCGTCTGTGGGGTGTCCTTGGCCTAGAGTGTTAATCTGTGATTGTTTTCTAATGAGCTTGAGGATAAATTTGGTGCTGGCAGCTCACAAAGCATCTCTGGACAGGGGATGGTTCTGCTGCATATGGTTGTTGATTGGTTTATTCAGTAGATGTCCACTGAGCAACCACTGTGTGCCAAAGGACCCTCTCCTGCTGGGTGATTGCAGAAGCCTGTTGTAACGTGGCTGCTTTTTGCTGTATATGTTTTGCTAAAACCATCTCACCCTCCATCTCTCCCCTTTCCCAACCCTTGCCTTGATTGTACTTTATCTTCTCCATGCCACACGTCCTTCCCTCCTCACCCAGACCCCATAACTAGCCATTTCAATAGAGGATGCTCTACCATCTCCTCTGCCCTCGTGTCTCCTTTTGCCACTGCTTTGGCCCCGGCAGCTGCATCTTTGACCCAGACTGCTGCCCTCGCTAAGCTAATGAGTCTGTTGGTGGTACTTCCCACATCAGGCTGGGCACCTTTGTGAAGTTCTGAGCAAGTTAGTCCTGGTGACCTCATCCCTCCCGTGTCAGTAACTTTAGATTTAGATTCCTCTCACTCACTACACTGAATGTCCTAGAGCTTGACCACTGCCCTTGAGCCTCAGCCACGCCCTTACTGGATCTCAGCAGACAATTTGATTCTTCTTTTGCTATGAAGATGGTGTGGCTTGCTAAACTTCCCTCCCTCTAAATTCGGAATGGTCAACTTTTTTTTTCCTCTTTGATTACCTCATTTGTCTGCAAGAGGGAAGAAAGGATCCGTTTACTGAGCAGCTGCTGTGCTGCGGGCAGATGAGTCCCCACGCCTGGATCCCACATCTTTCATTGCCCGTGCTCCCATACATCCGTCTGTTCACCAGGGAAACTTTTGCCCTAGTGACTCCTGAGTATCCAGTACTGTTATGCCTTCTGAGTCAGTGATGGATACCCCTGGCCTAGGGGGAGAGGGCTTTTAGTCACTAGCATACTGAAGTGTGCCTGACCTTTGGCCACCATAAAAACATGTGGAGTACTTGGGACGGGATCACTCCTCCTAGAGGTGACATTTGAAGTGGGTTTCAAAGCATTCATAGAAGTTTATTATCAAAATAGGAGAAAAGGGAGAGAATGGCAGATGTAGAGATGAGAAACAGCACGTATGTTTGGAGACAGCAACTAACTAGGAGTTTTGCTAGGTCGGGAGAGGAGGACATCTGGAAAGAAGTCTTGAGGAATCGTACCAGGGGCCTGCTGTTCCAAGCAGCAGGATTAGCACTCTCCTCTGAGGACAGGGGGCTTTGGCAACTTTGGTGGCGGGAGTGACTGGGCGAGACTGGCTTCTGTTTGGGGTGATGATGATGATAGTAGCCGAAGGTTCTTTGGCTACCGCAGCAGAGAGATGATGAGGGCTGGATGGTCGGGGTGGTGATGAAATGAAGGGGATCAATGTGGTCGATACACGAGACTAAGGTGCTGTTGCTGATGAACTGAATCTCAGAGGAGCTGACACTTGACTTTCCCCTGATCAGGACAAGGGGCAGGTTGAGGAAAGAATGCTGAGTTTGGTCCATGTTGAGTCTTGGAGGGTGTGATGAACTTGGAGTAGAGAAATAACTAACATCGGAGAAAAGTAGCTGTCGGGGCCCCAGCCTGGGGGAATCAGTGACGAGCTGAAGGAAGCAGGTAAGGTGGTTGGGGGACCTTGAGGGCACCATCACTGATCAGGGGGCGGACGGTGTTCTTTAAAAAGGACCAAGGGGGTACAGGATTCCAGATTCAGGCAAAGAACCAGAGCATGTGCCCTAGGGAAGCCACAGGAGAAGTTTCCTAGCAGTTTGGGGATCAGGTGCAGCAGAGAACCTGCAACTGGTTGGCTTTAGCAGCATTGCAGGGCATGTCCAGGGACAATCTGCACCGTCTCTGGCCTGCAGGCTGTAACGCTGCCTCCAGGTTCTCCCGCAGGCCCCCGCCTGGATCTGGCTGAAGGACTGGATTCTAACTGGCTTCTGTCCTCACCTGGAGGTTTTAGTCCATGGTACATAGAGTTGTAGGTAGGGTAGGAGGTGGAAACGTAGAGATAGCAACCTTTCAAAAAGCTTAGCTGAGTAGAGGAAAGAGGGTGTAGAGTGAGCACTAGAGAGGCAGGAGAGTAATCTGGAAAGGCTTGTTTTCGGGTCCTGGTGCCTCGGGTGTGTTTACATGCAGGCTAAGCCGGGGAAGCCAGTGCAGAGAGGGAGGCTGGTGTTGCAGGAACATGACCCATGGAGGGTGTGGGTTGAACAGCGAAGCCAGAAGGTGAGTAGCCTTTCTGTTCAGAAGGAAAGGAGGAAAAGGCAGGGGGGTGAAGATACCTGATGCTGGGCGGGGGAGTGCCCCTGGCCTTCTCCATCTTACCACACTCCGGCGTTCTAAACCACTAAAGACCTTCAACCACCCCTTCCTTCTTGAAACCGCCTTCTGACGTCGCTGTCATTCTTTAGGACTCCATCGCCAAGTGTTCCTGTAGCGTGTAGTGGACAGAGATTGGATAACTTTACTTAGATTCTTCTCTGATACCTTTGTGCAAGTGTATGCAAATATTCCTGACCTTCAGTGTTTTTTTCTAAATAAGAAAAAGGAATTACTATGTACCTACTAGGTAGTTGTGAGTACTAGAACTTAGTGCTCAGTAAATGTCACTCGTCCTGTCTCTTTAATATAGGAACTAACTGTGATGTGCTCCAAGGATCTTTCCCCCTCCTCTCACTCTTCCGAGCCCCCTTTGACCTGTCTTCTCTGTGCTGATAACTCCCTGCTAGCTATTCTTTTCACTTCTGCTTCTGGCCTGAGAACAGCCTCCTCCCTCACTTGGCTATTCTCACAAGAGCATCAGTATTCTCCACATCGCTGGGGCCAGAAATCCGAGAAATATTTCTGATGTGCCCTCAGTTCCTATAATCAGATAATTACCAAGTATTCAGTTCTAGCCGCACTATGTCGCCTGTGTTATGTTCATTCAAACATTCATTCATTCATTCATTTATAGAAGCCTGTTAGATAGATATAGGACACGGTTAAACACTTAGAAAATTAGAACATAGGCTCAGCGCCTGTGGCTCAATGGGCTAAGGTGCCAGCCATGTACACCTGAGCTGGCGGGTTCGAATCCAGCCCAGGCCCGCCAAACAACAACGATGGCTGCAACCAAAAGATGGCCGGGCGTTGTGGCGGGTGCCTGCAGTCCCAGCTACTTGGGAGGCAGAGGCAGGAGACTTGCTTGAGCCCAGGAATTGGAGGTTGCTGTGAGCTATGATGCCACAGCACTCTATCCAGGGGGACAGCTTGAGGCTCTGTCTCAAAAAAAAAAAAAAAAAGAAGTCAGTCCTATAGTCACTCTAGCCACATTTCAAGTTCAATAGCCACCGGTGGCCGTTTTCGCATTGGACAGAGCAGTGGGTATCTTCCTTCTGCCCTATGGGTAGTAGAGAGCCCATAACGGGGATCAGCCTGGGGGACACATAATCAGAAGTGCTGTGTTGTGGACCAACTAGGAGATGCATTAATTCGCATTCGTAGTCACAAAGTGATAGAGCACGCTCCCAGGCAAGGGTTTGGAGAAGCGGATATTATTTAAATAGGAGGTAGAATGGATGGGAATTAGTAATATGGGAAGTGAAAGCAAAGGAAGATTGTTTCTGCTCGGGAGCAATCTCTTTCCTAAAATCCCAGGAATAGGAGCTGGCTCAGAGTTGAAGTAGAGGAAGATGTAGATAATTCCAATTTGAGCAAACATTTGTGGTTTTTCGGTCATCGAAGTAGAAGTAGGCAGAAGATTGCAGAACAAGGGTTTGCCCTTCTGAAAAGTTATTTTAGTTGGTGAAAATGATTGAGGAGTCACCAGAATGTAGGTGTGAGTTAAAGTCTTCCAGGGATAGTGCTTGAGAGTAGGGCTTGGCAAAGAACCGCCCTGTGGGCCAAATCCAGCTGTCCATGTTTTGTAAATAAAGTTTTATTGGAATACAGCCATACCCATTTGTTTATATATTCTTTCTGGTTACCTTTGCTGTACAACAGTAGAGCTAAATAGTTGGGACTGAGACCATATGGCCCACAAAGTCAAAAATATTTACTATCTGGCCCTTTATGGAAGAAGTTTGCCAACTCCTGCTTTAGCGTTTGGAAGCACTGAGGCTGGTACTTTTAGGCAAGATGAAACATTTAAGAGTGAGCAGAGGAAAAGGATGCTCATTAAAAAGAGTGAGAAGGAGCCAGCAGATACATAGGCAGAAGACCAGGAATGAGGAGGAAAAACTGGAGGCAACGAGGAGAGAGATGTTTCTTTTTCAAGATAAGATAATATGAACGACAGTGTCATGTATTGGCAAAGGTCAAATAAGGTAAGGATCGGAAAGTATCCATTGAATTTGGCAACTGCAAGCTCATTGGCAATTTGTGAGGGATATTTTCAGCAGAGAGGTGGGGCAGAGGCCAGCTTACCCGGGGCTAAGTGGGAGGAGGGGAATCGTCCAGCCGTCCCAGGGAGAGACATCTGGGGTTAAGAGATGATTTTACAATTGGTGTGAAATCTGGACAGGAATGAATGGGAGAGAGAAATTTGGGTCAGCAAGGCACCCCAGAAGTAGACGGGCGGCCTGCCCTTCATCCCCAGTAGTAGAGGAAAGCTTTGGGATCTGTCCTCCAGGCTCCCCGCCTTAGTTCCATCCCGGGTACCTGTCAGCCTTCACCTGTAGGAGGCGCTGCCCAGCCCTTCCCTGCTCTGTGCTGCTAAGAGTTCCATCTCTAGTCGTCTCTGTCAAGCTTGGCCCCGTCTCCTCCCATCTGCTTGCCTGCCTCAGCCTGTGTCATTCCGCTCCAGGGCCAGACTCTCAAAATTGAGTCCTCCACTCAAAAATGTCTAAGCGTCACCTGAGTCTTGCTAACCTGACCCCATAATAGTGTTCAGGTCAGTAGTATTTCTAAAGTAGAAATTCAAGCAAAAATCAAAAGTCATTAAAGTTTTATGATGCATCATAAATTTATCATTAAACAGGAATTAGAACTCACTGCTTTGATCCCATAAGAAAAACAGAACAAATTCTTCACTTTTCTCAATCGTGGCACTATTGATAGGATAGGACCAGCTCATTTTTGCTACAGGGGCTGTGCCCAGCTGCAAGACTGTAGGCTGCCCTGGCCTCTGTCCACTAGGTTCCAGTAGCATAAGCCCTCTCCCCCAGTCGTGACGATCCAAAATGTCCTCAGACACTGCCAAGTGTCCTTGGGGAGTAAGAACTAGCCATCAAGTGAGAGCTACTGCTCTACAAAGACAGATTGTTAGGCAGATTTTCTTTTTCTTCCTGATGTTTTCTGTTATTCCCAGTGTATCCTTTTCCCTCATACTTTGCATTTTTAATAGTTGGACCCAAGGGAAATTATTTTAAAGATATGTCTTGTTCCAGGCAGCAAAAATGGAAACCACCCATTTATGGCTGTTTACAAAGCCTCTGGTGACTCTGTCCTACTCCGCTGGCATATAACAGCTTACAGAAATTAAATGGGGGGGCACCTGTGGCTCAAAGGAGTAGGGCACTGGCCCCATATGCCAGAGGTGGCAGGTTCAAACCCAGTCTTGGCCAAAACTGCAAAAAGAAAGAAAAAGAAATCAAATGGGTACCCCAGTGTGTGAACTGATGGTTGTTGGTATATTGCAGCCACCTTACGTTAAGATACTGAGTTCTGAACATGAAGCATGTTGTACCCAAAACACTGCCCCAACTTCACTACCTGTTCCAAACCATCTTCTCTGTTTTTGTATTCTTCAGTCAGAATATTCAGATAAAAGTGCGGTCAGGGGGCGGTGCCTATGGCTCAAGGAGTAGAGTGCCGGCCCTATATACCAGAGGTGGTGTGTTCAAACCCCATCCCAACAAAAACGAAAAAGTGTGGTCAGAATTCTCTCATCACAAATGCTGGAAGGAAGGCAGCTTTTAGGAGAAGAAATAGAAACTTGTACAAACGTGGAAACCTATTAAATCATACTTAAAATTCTTTTTTTTTTTTTTGAGACAGAGTCTCACTTTGTCAGTCTCAATAGATACCATGACATCCTAGCTCACAGCAAGGAAACTCTCGGGCTCAAGTGATTCTCTTGTGTCAGCCTCCTGAGTAGCTGGGACTAGAGGTACCCACCATAATGCCCGACTATTCTTTTCTAAGAGACAAGGTCTTTCTCTGGTTCAGGCTGGCCTTGAACCTATGAGCTCCGGCAATGCACCCACCTCGGCCTCCCAGAGTGCTAGGATTATAGGCGTGAGCCACCGCACTTGGCCATTTTTAAAATTCTTATTTCAAGTTCATGAATTCCTAGGAAAAGAATAAAGGGAAGACATGCTATTTTAAAGGGTTGTTTTAAGGCCTGAATACACCCAGCTGCAATGTCATGGAAGTTTCCCATTAAGTGTGGTGGACTCAGGTCCCCTCTGCTTTTGGGGTAGGAGTTGTCAAGTAATGGGGATTTGGTCACCGGCACTGTTTGATCCCTGCTCAGTGCAGGTTTCCTGCCGTATAGACACGTGCTAGGTGCACTAATAATTAACCACTTGGATCCACAATACGAGGTACAGGTTGCTAATCTCATCTGCAATTATTAGCATGTACATTCTTGACTTTAACAAACTGCATATACAAAGGAGAAATGCCGCTGAAAAGCCAATTAAAGATTTTCTTTAGATTTCCAGGCTTTAAAATGATAATCAAAAGACTGCTTTGAACAAGGCTGGTTTGCAGTATTACCCTCTGCCCTGCTCAGCCTTCTTCCCTTTAACTACAACTTGGTAAACAAGAGCTAATTCTTAACAATACCCCAGAAAGTCAATGTTTTTCACTAAGCTGTCATTAAAAGAAATGGCTGACTTTATTGGTACTGTATTCCTCGTATAGCCAGTAGATAGCAGGAAAATCATGTTTAAAAAAATTTAACAGAGAACACAGTCCTATTTCAGGGTCATTTTATGATCGGGCGTGGAGAGTATTCTGCACTTGAGAATTTTTCAGTGGCGTCCCAAAGGGCCTAGGTTTTATGAGCTAGTAATAATACTGTGATTTATTGAGCACCTACTATATACAAGGCACTTTACATATATTATCTTTGTGTGCTCTTGGACCACTGCATTTTTCATAGTCGCACTTACCGCAGTTCTGATCTCCACTTACTCATCCGGCTAATTGATTAATGTGTGTCTTCCCTCTTAGACAGTCCCTTGCCTGTTGATGGGACTGTATCGATTTTCGCTCCCCGTTGGTGCCCCGCCACTTAGTACGAGACCTGGCACATATTAGGTACAAAATATTGCTTAGAAGGATGACTGAAGCTAGATGAAGATTCGTGTGGTTTTGTATGTGAGGAAATGAAAAGATGAGAGTGGTCGGGGTAGCTTGTGGGAAACTTAGAATTGGCAGAGCTGGGAAACCAACCCGAGGACTTGGATCAACTGCCTTTGGGTCACAGCTGCTTGCTCAAGTTTTCATGTGCATGTTAAGCACCTAATGGATCTTATGAAAATGTGGGTTGTCTGAAATGGACCTAAGAATCATCCTATCTTCCAGGTGGTGGCCTTGCTGTGTCCCCAGCACCAGGCTTCGTGTAGTGTTGTCTGCACCACAGTTGCAGTGTGAAGACTGATCCCTTAGAGGTACCTTAGAGGTACCACGTGGAAACCTGTGGTATCAGACAGATGCCTTGTCCTGGCCTTGTAAGGAAGTGTCCCAGGATTCTACTCTTGGGTAAATACGTTGGCCCCTTCCGCCCATTAATTATATGTGGGCTATCATCTTTTGTTTCCAACGAAGAACATGGGCAACAAATAGGCTCTGATCTTTGGTGAATTTTGACCTGTATACAAAGGATGTTGAGGGGCCCTATTTTCTCCTTTCTGTTGGTGAAGAATGTAAGGACCAATCATTTTATCTCCCTATTTTAGAGGCAGTATAGTATATGTCATAGTACCAGGTGCTGTTCCTGCCCCAAATATGATAAATACCCATCATATTTATCATGGAGATCCCAAGGAGTAGCAACCCTTCGGGAATTTCTTTGAGTGTTTAGTTGGGGAGTGAATCCTGCTGAGAATCTAGCCCTGTAAGCCATCACACGGTCCCTCCCCCAACTCCACAGCCTTCCAGGGGCTCCATCACCTGGCAGAAGAGAAGCTGTGGTCACGGCCTCACTCGTGGTGCTCATTCTGCCTCTTCTGGACACCTTGGGCGCTGGCGTGTCTGGGTGATAGCTGGGCAGAGGACTTAGCCTTTCCTCCCAGATACTCTCCCTTTCTCAACAAGTCCTGTGGTTCTTGAGAAATATGTACTGAAGTTGGCTTTGTTACTAGTCACTGGGGAATCCAAGGTTTGGGTGTTTACCTTGCCATGGCGGAGTTTATCTCATCTCTGTGCAGAGGGGCCTCGCCAGCGGAGCTGGGATCGCTGTTTGCTGAGCAGCCTCTGCCCAGCCCAGTGGCTGCTTCATACATTCTGTCCAACCCCTGCCCGTCATAGGGCGTTATCTGGCTTCTTGACTTTCGGCCTGGCTGATTCTCTCTGGATTCTTCCACATTCTGTCCAACCCCTGCCCATCATAGGGCGTTATCTGGCTTCTTGACTTTCGGCCTGGCTGATTCTCTCTGGATTCTTCCCAATCATTCACACCACTTCAATCCGTAACTTTAGTGTTCGATTGGGGCCTTCTCTTCCTTCATCCTGTAATATAATGTCACCGTTTTCGTGTGTAAGATTTGAATACATGCACGCGTGCATTTCATTCTAACTGCATTAGTGGTAGAAACTGAAAGAGCGCTTGAAAAAAGACTGACTTTAGCTCTGTATTTTGAAGAACTCTTTCAAATACTTTTCCTTTAAGTGGTGTTCAGCTGTGCTAAATGGCCATGAGGACGCCTTAATGAGATGAGGACGTAGGAGTTTTTAGGGCATCATTATATTATTGAAATCATACGGAAAGTAAATTGGCAGCTACCTGTAGTTTGTCCTGATGTCCTTTATTGAAGGTCTTGCCTTAGTTCTCTTCACAGAGACAGAGGAGGTGCAGGAATTACAGAGGATGAATGTAGAATAGACCACTGATGAAATTCTCCTGAAGCACGCCATGTGTTTTCACATCTTTCTTTTTGCATTAGAGTTTCTCCTTTCATTTTTAATTTTCATTTGTTTGGGAGTATTACGTTAATCTATGTAAACTAGATGCTTATGCCTTTGCATGAATGGGCCTCCCAAAGGTAGTGATTAAAGTGTACAGATGTGGGAAGCCACAAACACAAAGGAGAGGTTACGTTTTTCTCCTTTCATATATATATATGCATACATAAAATTCCCATTTTGTAATAGATCTTCAGATCATGGTCTTTGTTCCTATGGAAAAAAATACTGTATTTTGTGAAATGGTACAATCTAGGAAGCATTTCCCATTATGAAGACACTGTTTTTTAATTATAGCAATTTCTTAAGATTTTAAGGCAAAATGAGCTCTTCGAAGTGTGATTAATAGCAGGGAAGGAGGCTAATGCTGGGTCATCAGTGGCACTCCATTACAAAAAAGGTTGGACTGATAAAAGCATCCATCTTCTTGACCATTAAAGCATTCGAATGATATGTTTATAGTTTTTATAATGCAGTAGTTACTTACTACTAAATAAACTATGATCTTGCATTGTGGAGAGGCGGTACTACTTCAGTGAGTGAGGCCCCACGTTTCCAATGGTGTGAGAAATGGCAGGTCAGAGAGGGAAGCTCTTGGTTGGAGCCCATGGTTTGATTTTCATGGTGTCTTTTATAAATGTAATATCCATGGCCTAGGAGCCTCATGTGCTTTGAGGGCAAGAATAGCCAATCTTGCTTCTTGATTGATTATCCCTTCAGTGTGAGTACACACAGTAGGCCTTCAGTAAGTGCTCTGTGAATTGCATTGTTAGGAACATGTCAAGAATATAGCCTGGACATCATGTATGTCTTTTAGGGCTCCTATAGCTCAGTTCCCAGGTACATAAGCCTTCTCCTACTCCCAGGTGGTCTGGAGGAAGATTTTTGGGTGGTTCATAAATCATCCACCAATTCTCATGATTGTGATTTGATGTTGAAGCAATTCCATTTTCAATTCTTTTTTTAATCCTTTTGATAAAGTCAGCGAGAAAGTCTCAATTTGGTAGTAGTATCTTTAATCTGTCTCCACCAGTGATGAGCTCATTATTTAACAAAGAAAGAACATGGCTTCTACTCAGGGCCTCTGAGCAACAGCAGGATCTAGCTGGGATTTAATAACATTGGTTAGGTTTTATTACATGTATTATAAAAGTCTTTCTCTTTTACAAAGGGTTACCTATGCGTTTTCTATTGAAAGAAGTGATACAAAGTTTCCTCCAAAGATAGATTTGTTTATCAAAATGGAATCATTTTTCAAAAAGTAACAGGTGTAAATGGACATAGCAAAAACAATGAAGACAGAAATAGAAGTGAATGCTTGGACCTGGGAAGGGGGCTTAAGTGTCCATAGTCAGATGGCACAACCTCCCTCAGACTCTCAGAATTTTTAAGATTTGCATCCCAGATAGGAGTTAGGAAAGGAAAAAATCAGACCTTTCCAATATTAAGTCTCCCCCCAGAGAGCCTCCTTAGAACTATTTTAAATCTTTGAAATAGTTTACCGAACTTACACCAAAGAGTTCATAATCAATGTACTTAAAAAAAAAATTAAGAAAACTTTTAAAATTGAGGATCCTGAGCAAAGAAAGTAAGTAATAACCTGTGCAGGTGGAAGTAAAACCGAAGATAAGTTAGGACAAGTTTAACACTGCTACTGGGGAAGAATAAAGAAGACGTTATTCATCCTGCTCATGGCAGGGAAGCGTCTTCAAATACAAAGGTTTCCCCCATTTGGGTAATTAGGTGCCTAGGGTTAGCTTAGCTTAAAAACTCCGTGGCTCAATTATTGGCCTTTATGAAGGGACATGTTTACAAGTCTTTGGATTACTATTTAAAATTATAAACTTTGTTTATCATCTCTTACTAATATTCTGGTTCAGCCAGGCTTCAGGGAAAACAATGAGAGTGAAGCTCCAGAGAACCGGGCACGAGTTGAAGTGCCAAGAGTGAGTAGTCGGCGTTTTCTCATGAAGACAACGGGAGATGAGGACGGCACAGCTCTGCATGCTTGGTTCTTGCTTTTTTACTGCCTTTTTTTTTTTTTTTTTTTGATCTCTTCCCAGGGAGGTCTGCCGTATAAGGCACTACACCTTTCATTGCTTCCTGGTCATCCCCGCCACAGACATAGGGCCGCGAGGGTAGAATTTGAGGACGTTCTGTTCTCAAAGCACTGGGAGGAAGATGCCCTGTGCGTTGTTCCAGCAGCCTGACTTGCATCATTCAGTTGAGCAAGCCCGGTTTTCTTTCTCAAGGGCAGTAGAACACCTCCAGCCATAGAGGGCTTTCTAGGACAGAAAAGGGAGTTCGTTCTCGGGGTCCTTTCCTTGCGTCCATGAGGTGTGAGCAGGTCCGCAACCCTGAGCAGTTGCCTCCTAAGAGGATGTATGCTGAACACTCAGTGGAAAAATTTTTCCCTAGGTGTTGTGGAGGCCTTAGGGGCTGTGTTGATCCGGGAAAAGGAGATTGCCAACTGAGACTTGGGAGACAAACCACAGTGCAACAAAACAAAAACACGAAAGGAAACATTCCGGTTACTCACACAAGAAAACATTCTAGTTACTCTGTGACATGAGGTTTGCAGAACAAAGATTAGATAATTGAAGCAGGAGGTGGAAACAAGAGCAGCTCCAGAAGGTTGAGAAGTTTATACACAGTGGAACTAGAGAGAGGGTGTGTGCCCAGGGTGGAAGACACAATTTTTGTTAGATTCTTTTTTAGACAGAGTTGAAAATTTCAATAACCTGATTGTTAACAGTGTAATGGCCAGAGTCCACTGAGGTATATCTGTATTTTTTTTAATGTAATTTTCTTATTTTCAAATTTTGCTTTGGATGTCCAACAGAGTTTTGCTATACTTGCACTGGCATCAGACAGGATTTTTAAACATGAATTAACTGATCGTGAATGTAAGATGTAGATAAATTACCAAACTGTTTTTAGTCTGTTTTCCTTATTAAATTTTAAGTAATGGAGGGATGTTATTCCCACGTATCACAATTAAGTAGTTTGATAGTATAAAAGTATCTGTAAAATAGATTGAAACTAATGTTTAAATTGCAAATTGTATCCCTAAATATAGTATCTCTGATAGGGCATGACAACTTACAATACACACTAATCTGTCTTACATGATGGTAGTTCACATGAGGCCGATTTTTAAAGATTAAACATTTCTTCTAATCATAAACCTGCCCTTAGTTTAATTTTTTTTTTTTTTTTTGAGACAGAATCTCACTCTGTCACCCTGGGTAGAGTAAGTGGCGTCAGAGCTCACAAGAACCTCAAACTCTAAGGCTCAAAAGATAGTCCTGCCTTGGCCTCCAGAGTAGCTATAGGCACCTGCCACAATGCCTGGCTAGTTTTTCGATTTTTAGTAGAGACAGGGTCCCACTCTTGCTCAGGCTGGTCTCAAACTTTTGAGCTCAAGAAATCTACACGCCTCCGCCTCCCAGAGTGCTAGGGTTACAGGAGTGAGCCACCACACCCAGCCTATTAGTTTGATTTTTGCAGAGTGGTTGAGAACGCTACAAATCTGTGGGTCCAATTGGGCCTAACGGACAGAAGCTTGGTGTGGGGAGAAAAGAGCTTTCCTTCCAGATGAAAAATTCCAGATGAGAATCTGTATTTGACCCATGTAGTTTTACTCAAGCATGAAAACATTATGGCCTTTTGTTCCTTTAGAGCTGTTGTTCAAGTCCAACTTTCAGTAGTTGAAACGATGTGGATACTTTATTTTTGTCTGCAGGCCAAGAAATAAAAGGGTGTTGCCTGAGCTCTCTTTTGTCTCATTTCTGGGTAACCTCTTTTTCTGATAGGGGGTTGTGGTTTTGTTTTTTCTTTTAAATTATTATTTCTAAGCAGTGTCACCAATAAAGAGTTAACCGGATCTGACTTGATTCACCCTGGCTTTATGTGATGATGAGTAATGGGATGTTGGTAACAGCAAATTGTTGTTTATAAGCAAACATGGCATTGTGCAAACAAGCAGGCCTGGTTTCCAACTGGTTTGATTTCATGGTGGTCAGCAGCTGATCTATGTAACACACAACCTTTCTGCCTCTCTAAATGTCAGAAGAATGACTATTTGTTTATCTTGCCTTCTTCCCAGCTGTTTACTCTGTGATGCATTTACCTCGACCTTGATTCCTGAAGAGTGGCCCCTTTCTCCTCCCCAGTTCTGTTTACGTTAGCCTTGCCCCTGGTGTCACCTATGAAATCTGTTGATTATTCCACCTGGTTAATGTTAAATTGCTCTTGTAAGATGATGTGTTTGTTCATAAACACAAATGCTGGGCCCCTGTTTACTGTACCCATGGCAGCAATCGTTATTAAACAAATATTGCTTTGTTTGCGGGTGTGAGCAGCAGTTTATCCTGCAAGGTCTGTTTGAAACACACACACACACACATACAGACAAACTTAAATGCTAGAATTTTGATAAAGAAAGAAAAAGGGGAACTTGTCCCTGGAATGTGGTTGAAACAGACTTAGGTTTGCTTTTCTTATCTTTTGCTTGGATGAAGGGGCTGGCGAGATTAACAAGTTGTTTGGTTTTTCTAAGAGATTTCCTTAGTGTAATGATATCTATGTAGTTGTTTGCTTTTTTCTGAAGGGAGAGAGCTCTCCTGAAAGGCCAACAGCTCAGTAATAGAGCATCAGATGGCTAGAAAATTCTTTGTGGAACAAACAAGGACTTAGAAGGTGCAGGAGAAAAAGTCTAGTACTATGAACAAGGCAGTCACCATCGAAAGGTACAATCCTTGGATTTTGTGTTGTTGTGTATGTTTTGTGTGTTGCCCTATGGGCTTGATGTGATCCTGTTTGAAACAAGTACTTTCTGGCAAGTGTGAGAAGGTAGGATTAACTTTCAGTTTGATGTTTTCAGAAGAAAACTTGCCTGACATAAATGGAGGCATTTTTAATAAGTCTTATGTGTTTTTAAAAGCTGGTGTTTTTACTCTTACCCGTGACTCTGACCTGTCTCATTTTAAAATAAATTTATGCTTTGTACCACTGTTAGTTAAGTAAAGCAAGCCGGTGTCTCTTCATTCAGCTTTGTGTGACTCTTGGCCCTTGGACACTGGAGCCACGTGAGATAAGAACTGAACGTTACCCTGTGTCCTTTGTCATGTTTTGCAAACAGCGGAGAAAACTCAGCTCACATCATATCTGTTTTTGTTTTTCTTTTTTCCCCAAGTTATTATTTGTTGCTGCTTCTGAATTTGCCTCGCCTTTGAATGCTAGGCATGGCCTCCTAGCATTTGCTGTAAATTACAAAGATAAAACACAGATGGGTGGGGGCTAGGAGGTCATGACCTTTGAGGCAAATGGTGGTGGTGGGGTTTTGTTGTTGTTGTTGTTGTT
>CAUYON010099072.1:0-15667 GCA_963573935.1 Arctocebus calabarensis | reverse complement strand
TTGGAGTCCTGGCTGGGCGCCTGTGGCTCAATGGGCTAAGGCGCCAGCCACGTACACTTGAGCTCATGGGTTCGAATCCAGCCCGGACCCACCAAACAACAATGGTGGCTGCAACCAAAAAATGGCCAGGTGTTGTGGCGGTTGCTTGTAGTCCCAGCTACTTGGGAAGCAGAGGCAGGAGACTCGCTTGAGCGCAGGAATTGGAGGTCGCTGTGAGCTGTGATGCCACGGCACTCTACCCAGGGTGACAGCTTGAGGCTCTGTCTCAAAAAAAAAAAAAGAAAAGAAAAGAAAATAAAGAAATTGGAGTCCTTCTCCATGATTTCTGCCTTTACTCTCTCCCTCCCTTTGTTCACCTTTATTATGGGCGTGAACTTTTTGGGAGAGTGTGTGTATTCAGATTAAAAGGACTATATCTGTATAGATAACAGTGGTTTTCTTTTAATCTTAAAACGAGGGAGAAATTATGACTAAGATCTTTCACATAAGCACTTCATCGCTATACTTGTGCTTATTTTCTGTCATGATATTGTCTAACATGGTAACATTGTATTACTGTTGAAATTTATGAATCTTTTTATCAACCTGAATCACTGTGATGGGACCATGATTATAATTTGGCCTACTTGGGGTTGGAAGAATAAGAGGAAGACGGGAGTTAATGCTTACTGATTTTCTGCTGAGTGCCGCACAGGTAGCGGGGAGAGTGTGAAGCTTTTGATTTAGAGAAATTTTGATACAGCAATCTTAAAAGTTATATCTTCAGTTACAGTTTTGCAGATGAGGAAAATCAAGGCAGAGAGCTTTAGGTAAACCTGTTCAAGGTCACAAAGTTATAACTAGGATTCTAACTTGACTGATGGGGCCTTACAGCCCAAATTAAAAATAAAGAAGGCCGGGTACAGTGACTCACGCCTGTAATCCTAGCACTCTGGGAGGCTGAGGAGGACAGATTGCTTGAGGTCAGGAGTTCAAGACCAGCCTGGGCAAAGTGAGACCCTGTCTTTACTAAAATTAGAAAAATTAGGTGGGCATAGCAGGTGCCTGTAGTCCTAGCTACTCAGGATGCTGAGGTAGGAAGATCGCTTGAGCCTAGGAGTTTGAGGTTGCTGTGAGCTAAGCTGAAGCCATGGCACTCTTGGCAGGGTGACAGAGCAAGACTCTGTTTAAAAAAAAAAAAAAAAATCAAAGAAAAATAAATCCTTTGGAAAGAAATGCAAAGAATAGGCACTATGCCCCTAGCAGAGTGGTTACAGCGCTGGCCATATGCACCAAGGGTGGTGGGTTCGAACCTGGCCTGGGCCAGCTAAACAACAGTAACAACTGCAACAAAAAAATAACCAGGTGTTGTGGCGGGCACCTGTAGTCCCAGCTACTTGGGAGGGTGAGGCAAGAGAATTGCTTAAGCCCAGGAGTTTGAGGTTGCTGTGAGCTGTGATGCCATGGCACTCTACTGAGGGTGACATAGTGAGACTCTGTCTCAAAAAAAAAAAAAGCAATGCAAAAAATAAAAGAATAAAATACTCTCATGTTTTGTTTCTTCTTTTTTTTTTTTCTATGAAAGGTCTTTATTGGTGGGGGATGCTGCAGAGCAGCATTAAGGAAGAGGGGGGAGAGAGAGAGAGAAAAGGAGAGGGAAAAGGGAGAGAGAAGTAGATCGATATGGGGGAGAGAGAGAAAAGAGAGCTGTTTATTCATTTTTTTATTAGATGAAAAATACTATATTTTAAAAATCATACAAGGCCAGGTGCGGTGGCTTTGGCCTGTAATCCTAGCACTCTGGGAGGCTGAGGTAGATGAATTGCCTGAGATCATGAGTTTGAGACCAGCCTGAGCAAGAGTGAGACGCCTGTCTCTACTAAAAATAGAAAAATCAGCCAGATTTTGTGGCAATGTCTGTAGTCCCAGCTACTAGGGAAGCTGAGGCAAGAGGATCACTTGAGCTCAAGAGTGTGAGGTTGCTGTGAGCTAGGCTGATGGCTCAGCACTGTACTCAGGGTTACCGAGTGAACCTCTGTCTTACAAAAAGAAGTCATACAAGTAATATCAATATACTATTGTAAAAAATAAAAGAAACAATACTAAAAACAAACTGTGGAGTAGAAACCAGGAGTCTTGCTTAGCCCTCTCATTTATGTCATTGTTCTTGCTAAAATTCGATACATGTCCTCCCAGTCCTTTTCTTCGAATTTACATTCACACCCGTATAGTTAGAATATATATAATTTAGATTTCAATGGTAATATTGCTTTCTAACTTTCATTTTACAGTATTTTTGAAGACCTTGCTCTGTTCACATGATTATATCTAGCTTATCTTTTAATCTCCACATAATTATTTATGAAACCATAATGCAGTATTTTTTCGTCTAAGGATATTTAAGCCTTTCCCAAGTTCTTGATACTACTACCCTGTCCTCTCTGTCCCTGGTTCCCATTTGAAGATTTGTCCGTGCATGTGCACACGTGCCCCCCATTACTGCCGCCACTGGGCTCCTGCTGGTTCTCAGACACGGGGCTAGGTGATTAGATGTATATTACTTCCTCAGAGGTCCTAGGTTAAAGTACATATTTCCAGCAGTTATTTCCTTTTATTTATTTTTTCCGAGGGTGAACATATTTTTTTACCCTCAAGTCAGTGAAATGCAAAACCTGTTTTTCTTGAACTGGTGCTGTAAGCAGCCAATGACAAGGTCACTGCCTTGCTGGCACAGCAGTGGTGACTGCACTGACATTTTCCCCACTGCAGCTTGATTCCTCTGGCCCTCAGATGCAAATACTGCAGGATTCTGTTAACTGATTCGCAGGCCAGTGCTCACGCACAATTTACAGGTCTGTCCTACCCTTCTTCTTTCCTTCCTTCCCTGCCCTGTTCCCTCTGGGTTCTTATTTCTCTCTCTTCTCCTGGGCTTAGTTGGTTTCCTATAAATCAGTAAATACCTTAGAGCAGTGGTTCTCAACCTGTGGGGGCGAACCCCCCCCCCCTTTTTTTTGAGACAGAGCCTCAAGCTGTCGACCTGGATAGAGTGCTGTGGCATCACAGCTCATAGCAACCTCCAAATCCTGGGCTCAAGCGATTCTCCTGTCTCCACCTCCCAAGTAGCTGGGACTACAGGCGCCTGCCACAACACCCAGCTATTTTTCGGTTGCAGGTGTTATTGTTGTTTTGCAGGCCCAGGCTGGTATTGAACCCACCAGTTCAGGTGTATGTGGCTAGTGCCTAAGCCACTTGAGCCACAGACACTGAACCAGCAACCCCTTTTTAACAATGAAAATACATTGTGGCATTAGGAAGGTTGAGAACCACAGCCTTAGAGGAACATTTTTCAAGTTCCAGGCCCATGTTTCATTTGACTATGATGGCAGAAACTCAAGATGATCTTGCTGCAGAACTAAGTTTTACTTCTTACTGTCTCTTTCACATCTGATCCCAAACCAAAATTGTTTTTTCTTTTGTTTGTTTGTTTGAGACAGAGCCTCAAGCTATCACCCTGGATAGAGTGCTGTGGTATCACAGCTCACAGCAACCTCCAATTCCTGGGGTCAAGTGAGTCTTCTGCCTCCACCTCCCAAGTAGCTGGGACTGCAGGCGCCTGCCACAACACCCGGCCATTTTTTGGTTGCAGCCGTCATTGTTGTTTGGCGGGCCCGGGCTGGATTCGAACCCGCCACCTCAAGTGTACATGGCTGGCACCTTAGCCCGTTGAGCCACAGGCACTGAGCCAAAAGTTGTTTTTTCTTCTTCTGTTTTTGAGACAGGATCTTGCTCTATTGCTTGGGCTAGAGTACAGTGGTGTCATCATAGCTTACTGCAACCTTAAATTCATGGGCTGAAGTGATTCTCTTGCCTCAGCCTCCTGAGTAGCTGAGACTATAGGTGTATGCTATTTTTTGTAGAGATAGGGTCTTGCTCTGTTGCCCAGGCTGACCTTGAAATTCTGATCTCAAGTAATCCTCCTGCCTTGGCCTCTTAAAGTGCTAGGATTACAGGTGTGAGCCTCCACACTGGCTTCTCTTTTCCTGTTTCTAATATTGACACCAGATTTTATATCTTTGTGGTGCATTTGAAGCCTTCTTTCTGAAAGTTGTGTTAAAGGATATGTAGGGGACGGGTCTGTAGTGGCTCATGCCTTTAATCCTAGCACACTGGGAGGCTGAGTTGGGTGGATCGTTTGAGCTCATACCGAGTTTAAGACCAGCCTGAGCAAGTGTGAGACTTCGTCTCTAAACATAGCTGGGCATTGTGGCTGGTGCTTGTAGCCCCAGCTACTTGGGAGGCTGAGGCAAGAGGGTCATTTGAGCTCAAGACTTTTTTTTTTAATTATTATTATTTTTTTATTGTTTGAGATTCATTAAGAGGACAAAGAATTAGGTTACACTGTTTGTATTTGCTAGATAAAGTCCCTCTTATATTTATGTCCTGCCCCCCAACAGGTGTGCCATCTACCATGACACCCGTTCTCCTCCTTTCTGCCCTCTCCCGACTTGCTCATTCCCCTGCCCTATCTTGTATTAGCTCATCTACTGCCTTCATATTAGAATAGAGTACATTAAATTCTTGCTTCTCCAATTTTGTGATGCTTTACTAAGAAGAATGTGTGCCACCTCCATCCAGGTTAATACAAAAGTCTGCATCTTTTTTAGTGGCTGAGTAGTATTCCATGGTATACATATACCACAGCTTGTTAATTCATTCCTGGATTGATGGGCATTTAGGCTGTTTCCACATTTTGGCAGTTGTAAATTGAGCTGCAATAAACAGTCTAGTACAAATGTCCTTATGATGCAAGGATTTTTTTCTTCTGAGTAGATGCCTAGTAATGGGATTGCAGGATCAAATGGGAGGTCTAGCTCAAGTTCTTTGAGGATTCTTTATGCTTCCTTCCATAAAGGTTGTATTAGTTTGCAGTTCCACCAGCATTGTAAAAGTGTTCCCTTCTCTCCACATCCATGCCAGCATCTGCAGCTTTGAGACTTTGTGATGTGGGCTTGAGCTCAAGACTTTGAGGTTGCTGTGAGCTATGATGTCATGGCACTCTATGAAGGGTGACAAAGTGAGACTCTGTCTTAAAACAAAAAAGTATATGTAGGGGTGTCCAAGCATGAGAGAAGGAGGACAAAGGGGAACATGGAAAGCCAACACCTGGTATATCCTGGGACCTCTACTTTTGCTGAGGTGGTCCAGCAAAGTTAAAAAGTCAGAGGATGACCTTGTACAACTGCTTTGCTTTATTACTCTGAGTCTGCACAATCCTAATTCAGATTTCTGAAGACCAAAGCTGGACAAAGTACAGAGTTCTTGTCACCTGAGCTAAAATGAGCCTTGGGCTGAGAGCTAATGGAGGCAAAGAATCACCCTCCCCAGTCTGAGCTGTCAGTATCTTCTCTCTTCCGGGGTAGAGAGCTTTTTATTTTCTCTCTCTCTTTTTTTTTTTGAGCCTCAAGCTGTCACCCTAGATAGAGTGCTATGGCATCACAGCTCACAACAACCTCCAATTCCTGGGCTCAAGCGAGTCTCTTGCCTCTGCCTCCCAAGTAGCTGGGACTACAGGCGCCCGCCACAAGGCCTGGCCATTTTTGGTTGCAGCCGTCATTGTTGTTTGGCAGGCCGGGGCTGGATTTGAACCCGCCAGTTCAGGTGTATGTGGCTGGCGCCTTAGCCCATTGAGCCACAGGCGCCGAGTCAAGTTCGAGAGCTTTTTGAGGCATTCTCAAGGCAGGCAGCTCCTGGCTTTTTTCTCTGCAGGATCTGAGAAAATAACATAATAATAGCTAGTTATTGATACTTACCATGTGCTGTACTTTTTTTGCAATAGAAATCCTTTAATTTTTATTTTATATAAGTAATGTATGTTTATTGTAGAACAAATAGAAAGTGCTAGTAAGCTAAAACAAATAAAATAATACCTATAAGCTCACTAGATCGAAATAATCATTGATAACTTTCTATGCTATTTTTCTCTGTTTATAAAAGTAAGTATTTTGCATACTGCCAGTTCACTTAAACACTGTGAATGTCTTTCTCTAAATCCTGGTGAGCACACTTTTATGTCACCATTTCATTATTTATAGTAACACAGTAGTGTTCTAACATATGGATGTCCCATCATTTATTTTGTGCTAAATGCTTTGAGTATATGATAAATCTTCACACCAATTAAGTAGATTTGATACTGGTCATATTTTACAAATGAGGAAATGGAGATATTTTAAAAATTGCTCAAAAACATGTAGCTAATATGTGGTGGTGCTAGGACGTGAGTCTAGGCCTGTCTGATTGCAGAGTTGATACACTTAATAACTGTAGACTAGACTTCCAAAAGACATGATTTCCAAGAGAGGGATGGCTCCTGTGCTCAGCACTGTGGTCCAGTACCATGGCCTGGCTGTTGAAACTGATGATGTAAAGTAGACATGAGGGCCAAGAGATAGAGAAGACCCCTCAACTCCCTCCAGACGCCTTCCTTCTCTTGTCTTACCTTATCACCAGCCTCCCAGCAACTTGGGAAGCTGAGATGTGAGGATAGCTTGAGGCTAGTAGTTTGAAACCAACCCAGGCAATTTAGAAAGACCCCACCTATAAAAGAAATGAAAAAAACAGGGCATGAGGTAATGGGCCTGTAGGCAACTCAGGAGGCTGAAGCAGGAGGATGGCTTGAGCCTAGGGGTTCCTGGCTGCAGTGAGTCATGATTGCACCACTGCACTTCAGCCAAGGTGACAGAGAGAGACATTGTTGCGTGTGGGGACAGTGGGGAGTCTTATGCTCCAACCAGTTCCTCTTTCCAAATGCCTCAGTGGTCAACAGAGTGTAAATGCTGGCCAGAGGTTAGGTGTGGTTGAACGTTAGAGTAGTGAAAAGAAGGCTATTGCTGACTGTGGCAAGAGCAGCTTCACTGGCGTGGGGTGCAGAACACGGTTTGCAGGGGATAGGGTGGGGTAGTAAGGGATGTGTTGGTGGGTCAGCTGTGAAAGCCAGCAGAGACAGCAGTAAATGACAGGGGATATGGGCTTTGGGGGGGTGCTTTTGTGTGTTTCTTCTTTTCCTTTTTTTATTGTTTAGGATTCATTGAGGGTACAAAGGGTTGCATTTGTTAGGTAAAGTCCCTCTTATGATTGTGTCCTGCCCCTAAGAGGTGTGCCATATACTGTGACAAGCCCCCCCCCCCCATTTTGTGGTTTCTTTTTGAAAGGATGAAGAGCGGTTTTGAAGTGCTAAGTGTCCAGCGCTGGCAGAGAGGGGGACATTAGGTTGAAGATTGAGGATGGGATGGAAGCTACTGGAAGGTGGAAGGAGATAACAGTCTGAACAAAAGGAAAGGGATTGGCCCCTGCTGGGGGAGGTGCATTCTTTCCATTGTTTGTGGAGAAAGAAAGGAGGTTTGTTTGGTGGCAGAAAGTTGGGGGGGAGGATCTTTGCTTAAAGCTGCAGTTTTCTCTGTGTGCCTAGATGAGGTCATCTGCTGAGAGTGAGGGGGGGTTTGAAGTAGGGATTAGAAGTGTCAGAATTTTTACAGACTTTTTGATAACTGATGTGGAGAATGCGGGAGAGTCCTGATAAGGGTATATAAGAGGTTGCTTGGCAGCACTGAGGGTCCAGGTGGAGAACTCGTGTAGGTCCGCGTGTCTGATTTCTCTCCTGCGATGTGTGTCCCATGCCCAGGTCTGGGAAAGCAAGCAGTGAGTGGTAGCATGAGTGTTTGCCTGAGCTGGGCGAATGCGCGGTGTAGGGGCGAGCATTTCAATCTTGTGGTAAGTGAGGGAGTAAAGTGCTGGGCTGGGATGGACAGAGTAAGGAGGGAAGTTAAGACCTGAATGGACAAGTGTCAAAGAACTTGAAGTGGGAGTTCAAGAACAGCTTGGTCAAAAGTGAGACCCCATCCCTATCAAAAATAGAAAAATTAGGGGGACTGGCATCTGTAACCCCAGCTACTTGGGAAGCTGAGGCAGGAGGATCACTTGAACCTGGGAGTTTGAGGTTGCTGTGAGGTAGGCTGACTCATGGCCTCTAGCCTGGGGCAGCAGAGTGAGATGCTGTCTAAAACACCCCCAAATAAATAAACAATTTCATATCTTGCCCTTAAAACTATATTGAAGCATTTTTTTGTCATTCAGAATATCTTACAAACATAATTACTGATGACCAGTGAATAAATATACTATAGATTTTTCTTAATAGTTTTTTATTGGTGGACATTTAGATTACTTTTGTTATTTTAAATAATATTGCAAATGAAGATCATTGCTCAAATATCTTTGTTGGGGTGGCACCTGTGGCTCAAAGGAGTAGGGTGCTGGCCCCATATGCCGGAGGTGGGGGGTTCAAACCCAGCCCTGGCCCAAAACAAAACAAAACAAAAAAACTACACAAATATCTTTGTCATAGTTAAATATTTTTTTCCAGTGGCAGATTCACAGAAGTAGAATAATGATCAAAGACATAAATAGAAAACCATAAATAAAGGAGAGAATATAGGTGACAATTTTTATAAGCTTGCAATGGGATGGTCTCCTCATTGAGACACCAAAAGTAGCAACTTTAAAAAAAAAATTCAGAATATTAAGGAGAGTACAGATGTTTTTGTTACATGGATATCTTTTTTTTTTTTTGAGACAGAGTCCCACTATGTCGCCCTCTGTAGAATTCTGTGGTGTCACAGCTCACAGCAGCCTCAAACTCTTGAGCTTAAGCAATTCTCTTGCCTCAGTCTCCCAAGTAGCTGGGACTACCGGTGCCTGCCACAATGCCTGGCTAGTTTTTCTATTTTTAGTATAGATGGGGTGTGACTCTTGTTCAGGCTAGTCTCAAACTTCTGAGGTTAAGCAATCCACCTGCCTCGGCCTCCCAGAGGACTAGGATTACAGGCATCTAGCATTTGTTTATTGATTGAAAAATTGAGAACAACTTAAATGAGGATTTGTTTTAATTATGGTATAGCCATTCATTGGAATACTATATGTTGAAGATGATTATGTAGATTTGAACTTACCAACATAGATGAATGTCCAAGATAAATAAAAGAGATAAATGAGCGAATGAATGAATATACGTAGAAAAATATGGAAGGATATAAACCATAATGTTAATTGTGTTTTTCTCTATTTAGAGGAATTATGGCTGATCTTTTTTTCTTTATTTTTCCTGAAGTTTTAAAATAAATGTATATAATAGGAGAATAAATAGAAGAAAAAAAGAGCCCGTTCTCCCAAAGTGAATCTGGTTGAAACAAAACTCATGTTTCGTCATGCTACTTTTTATAGTTACCAGAATTTGCTTTTGAGAGTAGAAATGTTATGTACATTATAATTTATGGAATGGATTTGAAAAACAAAGAGAAGTTATCAGCTGATTGCTCATATAACCTCTAAGAAGGCAAAAAGGCCAACCTTGCCTAGAGGGTGTGTTGGCAACTTGCTATGTCTGAAAATTAGTCTCTGACTTACTCTTTGAATTTAAGCATCGTCTTTTTTCTTCTCTCCGATGGCACAATGTTAATTCTTTTGGAGAATCTTCTAATGAGTCACAAAGTGATACTTGAATGAATTTCCCCATACTTTACAACCCTCCCCCCTCAAAAAAAAAAAAAAAAAAACAGGGGGAAAGGTTTTGTTTGTTTTACAGACAAGGTCTCCTCTGTTGCCTGGGGTCCTGAGTAGCTCAGAGGTACTTGCAGGCACACCACTCTGCCTGGCTAATTTTGCTGTTTTTAGTAGAGATGGGGTTGTGCTCTTGCTCAGGCTGGTCTCGAGCTCCTGGCCTCAAGTGATCCTCCTGCCTGGGCCTCTCAGAGTGCTGAGATTATGAGTGTGACTCCTGTACTCCACCAAGGTGTGTTTCATGGGTGTATGCTGGTACGTGGGACCTGAAAAGGGGAAGGGATACAGAGTGAGTTGGGGGACAGCCCAGGATTGAATCCTCTAACTTCACAGTTTTGCTTAGACTGTGAGCACAGGTTTTGAGGAAGATGAAATCATCATTTTCAGTGCCAGGGCTGTTCACACCTTTTTCTCTGGATGACTCTTGTTCATGCATTTTTTAGGTTTTCTTGGTGTTGTGAATTATTAATAAAACAGAGTTGGCCCAAAAGAGTAAAATTATGAAATGTAGCTTGACCCATTTTTATCTCGTATGTGAATTTCTGAGAACAATGACTATCCTATAGTCTCTACCCTCAAGGGCAAAATGGCTTATCGGAGACAATTTTAGTTTAAGCAAATTACTGAATAAAAATCTTATTTTGGTATAAGTCAACTTAATTTTATTTAACATTGGTTTTCATCATTAAAGTGCTGCAATCAAATCTGAGAAAACTTTGACAATTAAGGAAAGGGGATAAATTTATTAAAAAATTTTTGCAACACAATGGCATTTTGGTATTATTTACTTCTCAATTTTTTTTTCTTATGCATCTAGAATACAACATATTTTCAAGGTTATGGTTCTGGCAGAAAATAGATTAAGCAAAAACCTTTTCTATTTTCATCTAATCTACCTCCTAAATGAGCAGTGATCAGTCATCTTTACTTTTTCTCTATTTCCCCTTTGGCAAGATTTGTCAGCATATTTAGCAGAAGGTGGAGACTTAATTTCTTTTCACAAATTTGGATTCAGTAGCAATATCCTAAGTAGAATTATTGTGCTTTAAGGAAATTCTCAGAATTAAGCTTGGAGGAAATGAATCAAATGTTTCTAAACAATTCTGAGGGGATAGTTGAATTCCATTTCCTGAGGATAGAAAGGAAAAAAATACCCTGACATTTTTGTTCTAGGTCCTGGGCTTAGTGGCCCAGGCTCATCATTCTGTGTTGGTAAACTCTGCCATTTGGCTGGTGCACTGGGTGGAAGGAAAGTGTGTTCTGGCCTAGCTTAGTTATTTGCAGCAGCTTTTTTCCTTCCTTTCAGCCAAGATATGCTACTATTCCCTTATGCTTATTTTTTTCCCTTCTCTTCTCATTTGCAGAGTACTCGGGTGGAATTTGACCTGCCAGAATATTCTGTTCGTCGAAGATACCAGGATTTTGACTGGTTGAGGAACAAACTGGAAGAATCGCAGCCCACTCATCTCATTCCCGTAGGTAGTAAGTCATTCATTACAGCTTGTTCCTCACTTTTCCTGCATTATCTCTTCTGAAGAGGTTCACTTAACTCTTTACCTTTCCAATTATGGGTGAACCCTGCCCTACATCTAAGGTTTCACTCGTCAAACGTATGTAAAACATGTTTGTGGATAGTTTATAGCATATTTCATCTTTTGGGGTCTCCTTTTAGATTTGCCATCTAGGGGTTCTTGGGGTGGGGTAAGTTTCACTTTCACTGTGACAATTTTTTGAGGTTTGGAGAGTCTTAATTCTCATTTGCTGTCTCTTTAAAGATTGAAGTTTGGAAGAGTGAGCCTTGTGGAAGCTGTCTCTTGCCCCCACTGTTCTTGAGGTTTGGGTAGCTGCTACTAGGTGAAGAGTGATGGCTTGGATGGCAGCTGGCTGGGCTTTCTTCAGTCATGGGAGCAAGAACCGAGCACAAAATCCATTTCAACCACAGTTTTTTCCTTTAAAAAACAAACAAGGAAACCATCTAACTCTTATTTAATGAAGCAACATAATATTTATCTACTGTAGTATGTCCATCTGCACATGTCGTAACTCAACCCAGAGCAAATAAAATTGGAAAGACTATTAAATGAATGTACATATCAAGTATTTTTCTGACTACTTTTTTTTTTTTTTTTTGAGACAGTTTTGCTTTGTTGCCCAGGCACAAGGTCAGTGGCATGATTATAGTCCACAGCAACCTCAAACTCCTGGGCTCAAGTGATCCTTCTGCCTTAGCCTCCCAAGTAGCTGAGACTACAGGTGCATACACTATACTTGGCTAACTTTTCTAGTTTTTGTGGTGATGAGGGATGAGGCCATTTTTTTTTAGTTTTTGTAGAGATGAGGTCTCACTCTTTTCTCGGGTTAGTCTTAAGCTCTTGGCCTCAAGCAATTCTCCCACCTTGGCCTCTCAAAGCTCTGGGATTACAGGTCTGAGCTACCATATTTACCCTGAGCACTTTTGTTAAAAGTGGAAATAACTATTTAGACAACAGATGTCTCTTTGGTTGTTGGAGTCTTAGGGCAGTTTGGGTCATAAAACTCCTCAGAGGGGTTGATTTATCTTTCAGCAAAAACCTCATTTGAATGATAACTTTTTTTTTTTTTTTTTTTTTGAGACAGAGTCGCCTTTGGTAGAGTGCTATGGCATCATAGCTTACAGCAACCTTAAACTCCTGGGTTTAAATGATTCTCTTGCCTCAGCCTCCCAAGTAGCTGGGACTACAGGTGCCTGCCACAACGCCTGGCTATTTGTATGTTGTTGTCATTGTTGTTTAGCAGGCCCAGGCCAGGTTCCAACCCACCAGCCCTGGTGCATGTGGCCGGCACCCTAATCACTGAGCTATGGGCGCCAAGCCTGAGTGGTAACTTCTTAGCATGACCAAGTTTCATGTTACCACTGCTTCTTCCAGTTTTTTCCCCCATGGTTGGAAGAGGCCGTATTGTTAAGCATACTGGGAGTGTTCTTGGTTTTCAGGGTAAAAAGAGCCACTTTGCTCGTGGCATGGTAGAAAGCAGGGGTCTTGTAGTTCTTTCTCAGGGCATTTCCTTTCTCCTTAATCACATATTCTCCATGCCTGAAGAGGGAACAATAGTTTGGAAAGAGTTGCAACTAGTCCTTAAAATAGAATCTTCATTTGACAGAATTGACAGTTAGTGAATCTTTTTTTAAGTAAACTTTTTATTTCACAACAATTTTAGAATCACAGAATTATTGCAGAGGTAGAGAATTCGCATACCCCACACCCAGTTTTGCTTATTATTAATACTTTATGTTAGTTTGGCACATTTATCACAATTAATGACCCAATCATTATTAAGTAAGTGGTGTTTTTAACTAAAAGTCCTTTATTCCGAGTTCCTACTTAGTTTTTGCCTAATTCCTTTTCTATTCCAGGATCCCATCCAAGATCCTACATTACATTTAGGAATCATGTCCTTTAGGCTCTTCTTGGTTGGGTCAGTTTCTCAGGCTTTCCTTGCTTTTTGATGACCTTGACAGTTTTGAGGAGCACTGCACTTTGTAGAATGTCCCTCAACTGACATTTATCTGATGTTTTCCTTGTCATTAAATTGGGGTAATAATACGTTTGGGGGAGGAAAACCACCAGGGTGAGGTCCCGTTCTCATCACCACATATCAAGGGCAGGTGCTACTGTCAAGAGGTATTACTGTCAGTGCCCTGGTCACCTGAATTGAGTTAGTGTCAGGTTCCTTGACTGCACGGTTTCTTTTTTCCCCTCCCTTTCTCCATACTTTGCTTTTTGGAAGGAAATCGCTCTTACCGATAGCGCTCATTATTTGTCAGGGGAATCAGGCTCCCCCTCCTGGCAGCAGGTGTATTTGAGGTTTGGTGTGTGATGATCAAAGGTCATCCAGTGACACCTGCTGGCAAGTTATAGTACTTCATCCACATACCCTAAACGTTCAGGATGCCCACAGAGTGTCTTTAAGTATGGTTTCTTATCTTCTGGGTAGAAGCAGTGAGTAGGAAAGTACTTTAAAAACAAGCAGAGACTTAAATTTCTTCATAAATACTTAGTACTCACGTATCTGGGGTGGAGAGAGTTTTAATATAGGAGAGCATCTCTGATTTCAATATGAAAGTCAAATCAGAAATAACCCCCTTTTATTCCCTGTAAGAATTCATTTTATAGCAGCTTTGCTAATATTAGGCACCAACTTCTTGTTAATATTTTTACTAGGCCTGGTAGGTAACCTTGGGGAGGGATAGAAGGTAGGGTGAGGGGTTATAAGAAAGGCAAGAGCTGGGTGTGGTGGCTCACACCTGTAACCCCAGCACTCTGGGAGGCTGAGGTGGGTGGATTGCTTGAGCTCAGGAGTTCAAGACCAGCCTGAGCAAGAGTGAGACCCCATCTCTACCAGAAGTAGAAAAACTAGTGGAGCATTGTGGCAGGTACCTGTAGTCGCAGCTCCCTGGTAGACTGAGGCAGGAAGATCACTTCAGTCCAAGAGTTTAATGTTGCTGTGAGCTATGACAGCATGGTACTCAATCCAAGATGACTGAGTGAGACTCTGCCTCAAAAAATAAATAAATAAATAAATAAATAAAAGACAGACAAGGGATTCCTACCTTGGGGAACTTATTGTCAAATGGAGGTAATTGTTTAGATTTCCATTTCTTTTTGAAAAACAGTTTTGTTGAAATTTAATTCATATAACATACAGTTCACCCATTTAAAATATGCATCTCATCATGCCTGTAATCCTAGCACTTTGGGAGACTGAGGCAGTGGATTGCCCGAGCTCAGGAGCTTGAGACCAGCCTGAGGAAGATTGAGACCCTGTCTAAAAAATAGCCGGGTGTTGTGACAGCTACTTGGGAGGCTCAGGCAAGAGGATCACTTGAGTCCAAAGAGCTTGAGGTTGCTATGAGCTATGATGCCACAGCTCTCTATTGAGGGTGAAAAACTGAGACTTGATCTCAACAAAAAAATGTGCAATGTAAAGATTTTTAAGTTGTAGAATTGTACAACCATCAGCACAGTCAATTTTTAGAACTTTTCATTTCCCTCAAAAGAAACTAAACACCCATTAGCTGTCACTTCCAAACCCTCTACCTCACCTAACCCCTGGCAACCTCTTACCTACTTTCTCCCTGTGGATTTGCCTGTTCTGGACACTTGATGTAAGTGGAATGATACCCTATGTGATCTTTGTGACTGGGTTCTTTCACTTAGCACAGTGTTTTCAAGGTTCGTCCATGTCATAGCATCATAGCATTTATTAAGGTTTCATTCCTTTTTATTCCCCACCAATATCCCATTGTGTGGATATGCGATATTCTGTCTTATCTACTCACCTTGATAGACATTTTGGTTGTTTCACTTTTTGGTTGTTATGGCAGTGCTGCTATGAACATTCATGTACACATTTTTCTGTGGACATATGTTTTCATTTTTCTTGGGTGTGTACCTAAGAGTATAGTTGCTGAGTCATATGTAGCTGTCTATTTAACCTTTTGAAGAACTGCCTATTTTCAAAAGTGCTTGTGTCATTTTACATTCCCACATGCAGTGTACAGGAGTTCCAGTTTCTCTACATTTCTGTCAACACTGGTCATTATCTGTCTCTTTGATTTTAGTCATCCCTGTGGATGTGAAATTGCAACTCATTGTGGTTTTAATTTGCACTTCTCTGATGGCTAATGATGTAGAGCACTTTTGCGTGTGCTTTTTGGTCATTTGTATATCTTCCTCGGAGAAGTATCTGTTAAGATCTATTGGCTCGGCGCCTGTGGCTCAATGGGCTAAGGCATCAGCCATGTACACCTGAGCTGGCAGGTTCGAATCCAGCCCGGGCCCGCCAAACAACAATGGTAGCTGCAACCAAAAAATGACTGGGCGTTGTGGTGGGCGCCTATAGTCCCAGGTACTTGGGAGGCAGAGGCAGGAGCCTTGCTTGAGCCCAGGAATTGGAGGTTGCTGTGAGCTGTGATACCACAGCACTCTATCCGGAGTGACAGCTTGAGGTTCTGTCTCAAAAAAAAAAAAAAAAAAAAAAAAAAAATATTTTTTGGTTTTTTGATTTTTGGGTTTTTTTTTTTTTTTTTTGTTTT